>JAGFBZ010002356.1:0-177500 GCA_018398805.1 Hirundichthys speculiger | reverse complement strand
TTATTAACCTCTACAGTCAACAGTAACAGGCTCCAACGCCTGCAGCTCCACTCCTTCCCCAGCAATGATGCAACACACCTGTCTGCACAGGTGGGCGCCAACACCCTCTTCACACAAGACACGCCCGCTGCACAACTAGCAGGTAGAGCATGCACGAGCACGCTCGCAGGGTGTCGCAACTTCAGACTCGTAAAGATAAATCTATTCAGACAAACAGGAAGGCTCTTTGAGGGATTGTTTCAAGGTCAGATAAAAACTTTTCTTTCCTCTTAAAACGGGCCACGTTTGCATTAGAGCTCCTCACTTTCCCTTAACGGGACGTACAGCTCGTTAGCGGGACGTACAGCTCGTTAGCGGGACGTACAGCTCGTTATCTGACCTTCTGAGTCACAGTAATTAATCAACATGTCCTGAAGTTGAATTTTTCTGTCTAAACTGAACACTTAATGAATTAATCTAATCCATAGAGTCATTATGACTCTGGAAGGTTCTCACACCTGCAAACTAATTAATTCATTGAGTCTGGGGACGAGGCTTAGAACCGTTTAGTCTTTAAGAGCAGTTGATCCACGTGAGGCTGGGCGGGGACAGAGACAGTTTAGGACGTCTCCTCTGGAAAGGAGGAGGCTCCAGTGATGAAGGACAACCCTCACCGAGATGAAGAACAACCCTCACCGAGATGGAGGACAACCCTCACCGAGATGGAGGACAACCCTCACCGAGATGGAGGAGAACCTTCACCGAGATGAAGAACCTCCTGGAGTCGCAGCCAGAAGCTCCAACCCCAGCTGGACCTGCCTTCATGAGTCCAGGTCACTGAACTGGTCAAAACCAGAAGCAGCTGCTGAAACATCACCTGTGGTCGTCGTCACTTTGATCCAGGTGAGAAAACGTTTCATGGAAAACTAATGTGGGAAAGAAACAATTAGCCCTAAAGAGGTTGATGCTTGTGCAACGCCTGTTTAGCAAACAATCCAGTGACTAATGGCCCTTTCCACTAGTACCTACTTGGCGCGGCTCGACTCGGCTCAACTCGACCTCAGTGGTTTTCCACTGTAGTTCAGTACCACCTCGACTTGCCGGCCATTCTTCGTTTTGTGAAGTAGACAATTGCAGGTAAAGTACAATCGCTGTTGAGTTTGTTGTTGCCGAGTTTTAAATATGGCGGGTGTGGAGGAGTCGCTTAAGGCTCATCTGTGACGTTGCTCTCTGGCCAATCAATGGCCCGCGGCGTGGTGACGTTGTATTCTCGGCCCGACTCAGCCCGGATAGAACCCCAGCCAAGTAGGTACGAAAAAAGGAGGGCCAAGCCGGTACTATGACCTAGTAGAAAACCTCCAAAGCGGAGCCGAGTCGAGCCGCGCCAATTAGGTACTAGTGGAAAAGGGCCATAAGAGTTCACCTGTAATACCTGCTGACGCTGCAGGACGCACTGATGTCATCAACTCAGGTGTTTCCAGGTTACAAAACACAACACTCCCATGTAGTCATGGAGATCTGCAGGTTTCAGTCTCACCTCTCTGCAACAGTTTAACCTGCAACATTATAGTTTCCTTCTGGGAATTTAGGAGACATTTGATTTGAAAAAAAAACAAAAGGTGTTATGAAGTAGAAAGAAGACAGAGGTTGAACTGTTTGGCTTAAAGGTTTTTTTTCCTCCCTCTGTGGGAGTTTTTTTTTTTTACCTCCAAAGCAAAGGTTAAATACTTCAACATGATTTGTGTAAAACTTCTGAAAATATTTGCTGCAAACATTTCTCTTCCTGCCACAGTTTTCATGAGGGACAAAGGCCAGGGGGCTCCTGGGGGGCCCCATAGCAGCGCTAACCATTAACACACACACAGCGTTACATCATCCTGACAACAGCAAACATCTTCCCACGCTCCCTCCTGTTCACCCCCTGAACTCCTGCCGTCATGGAGGTGAGGCATCTGACAGGCCGTCGCTACCAGACCTGAACCTTCCAGACGTCCAGACCGGAACCGTCCAGACGTCCAGGTTTATTTTCTCCGTTCTGATCGTCTGGACCCTTCCAGACATCCAGACCGGAACCTTCTAGACATCCAGGTTTATTTTCTCCATTCTGGTCTTGATTCAGAGACCTGACGGTCCTACGGTGACGCTACGACATGTGACCAGTTCAGGTGGAACAAGTTTCACGTGTTGAAAGACGCTTTTTGCTGCAGGCGCTGAAACAAGACCACCCCCCTACCCCCCTCAGCTTTGATCTCTGGTGGGTTAGAGTAAAGCTGAACCGAACCGCTGACACATCTGGAAAGGAGGCTCACACCCAAACAGAGTCGCTCTGCGACGGCAGAGCAGATCAATCACGGGATTAAGAGTCGACGGGTAATTTCAGAACAACATCTGGTGCTCATCAGCTCCGTTTTATTGACTCGCATTGCAAAGAGCGACGTCAGCGCAGGTGATGGAGTCGGTTATCTTCCCCCCTCCCCCCCGACAACGCTGCCGCGCTCGACGTATAAATTAACTGGAGTAAACATGGCTCGGACGAGGAGGTCCGACAGGAATATCACCAGCTCCGCATGAATTTATATCTGTTCTGCAGCATTAAACTCTCCGATGCTTCTGGACCGGACCGGCCAGCATGACGACGACAAGGAGAGGAACTTCTCGTCCACGGACACGAACTGAAACACGAGGAGACATCGTGACTAAAACCAGGCAGCGGCGACTACGGGTGTAAGAAAAAAAATAAAATAATTTGATTTGCCGATATATCGCCAAATTTTTCGGCCACCTAATATAATATCGATTTTTTTTTGGAAAATTCATTCATTCATTCATTCACTTAAATGTGCAAAAACACTAAAAATAAATAGGTCGTTTTGAAGTTAATAGTTTTGACTCAATTTGTCCTCTGAATGATCAATATCATCTGATGAACAAATACAGCAACTTGATTTTTCATCTCTACTTTTAATTTTGATATTAACTGGGTAGAATATCGCAATACCGCGATATCGTATCGTGACCCAGGTATCCTGATACATATCGTATTGCGAGGTCCTTGCCAACACTAACCCCTAGCGGCGACGCTTTAAACCGCAGACCAAACTCCCATGATTAGGGGTGAGTATTGGCAAGGACCTTGCAATACGATATGTATCAGGATACCTGGGTCACGATACGATATTATCACGATATATTCCAATATTTTACCCAGTTATCAAAATTAAAAGTAGAGATGAAAAATCAAGTTACTGTACATGTTCAGATGATATTGATCGGAGGACAAATTTAGTTAAAACTATTTGCTTCAAAACAACCTATTTATTGTTTATTAGTGTTTTTGCACATTTAATAAATAAAATAAATAGAATAAAATGTTCCTACAAAAAAATATATATATATATTAGGAGCTGAAAAATTGATATTGTATGGCCAAAAATTGCGATATATTGCCAAATCGATTTTTTTTCCCCACACCCCTACCCATGATCAGGGGTGTAAAAAAAATCGATTTGGCAATATATCGCGATTTTCGGCCACCCAATATAATATTGATTTTTTAAAGGAGCCGTATGTAAGAGATCTAATAAAACGAATCATAAAATGACCCCGATATGTCAACAGACATTTAAAAATCATGTTCATTTCAAATACTTATGTCACTGACAACAGCACTCAAGCCAGGATATTCCCGTTTAAAAAGAGGAGTTGCAGCCCTCAACTGATGTTGATGTTGTCATTTTTTGTTTTGGCCTGAAGCGCCACCCTCCACCTATCTCCCAATCACGAAGTCAGTAGTGTTTCTGCATCCGGGTTGCCAGTTCGGCTCTATTTATCGCAGCAGCCGCCACGAACGTGTTGGATGAAAACATGTCTAGCTTTCCAAAACCTAAAAGACCTCGTTATGAATCCGAGTTACGTCGTGACAAATTCCGAAATAAAACAAGGATTTGTATAGAGATTTGATATAGGAGATGCTTTTGATAGATGGAGATGCTTTTGATAGATGGAAGGCTGAAAGCGGAGAAGAATTTGAAGACAGACGCCAACGTTGCTGATTTTCTCCTGGACAGGTAAGATTCATAGCTAAATGTTTGGCTAACGCTAATTTACTTGGACAAGGTAACAGTGGTACCTCTACTTACGAACGCCTCTACATACGAAACTTTCAGGTTACGAAACGCCTCAACGGGAAAATATTTCCTCCAGTTACGAAAGATCAAAGAAAGAATAGAACTTTCATAAAGCATTAAATATAATTAACAGAAAATAAACTTACTGTGTAGGACTCGTCGCTTGCTATGGCAGCCTACGTTCCTGCTGCATTCTGCAGCCGACCTGGCAACCTCCGGTCGGGGAGGAGGGGGAGGGTACACGCCGCTCAACAGTAATTTGAAAGCGACTGCAGTACCAGTTTTGGCCATAATCTTACAAACGGCTCCTTTAAATGTGCAAAAACACTAATAAACAATAAATGGGTTGTTTTGAAGCAAATAGTTTTGACTCAATTTGTCCTCTGAATGATCAATATCATCTGATGAACATATACAGCAACTTGATTTTTCATCTCTACTTTTAATTTTGATATTAACTGGGTAGAATATCGCAATATATCGTGATAATATATCGTGACCCAAGTATCCTGATACATATCGTATTGCGATGTCAATACTCACCCCTACGCATGATGTCTCGTTTAATTGCTTTCTCTTCAAAAAAGAAAAAAAGCTGCTTTCTTTAGAGACTGGAGGAATTAAAGAGTTGAAAACCGTCAACCACCTCATTGATGCGCCGCCGCTGACGCCGCCCGCTGACACGCGTCGCAGCTGTTCGAGACCCAGACGAGCCTGAAATCTGCTCTGCAGTCACAACATTACGTGGTTAGAGATAAAAGACGACCAGCAGCTGCTCAAATAAACGCCGAGATAAACGTCACAAACTGACCAATGCTCACAAAACAGGCCGTTATCACGAGATAATGGCCGTAATTGGGCAGTGATTAAGATAACGGCCCTTAACGCGTATTACAACAGCCCAACTCCCCCCAAAGAAACTTTAATAAAGAAAAACTAAAAACAAAAGCTGCATTCAGTGTCTGGATTTTACAACCATCTCAATCATCATTTTGGTTCATTTTTCTAGTGACTTTATTTCCAACATCATATAGAACAAAGTCAACAAGGCTCGTTATAAATGTGTTTTCTTTAAAGACAGCAGCTAATCAGCGCCTGCAGCTCTGCATGAGCGCTCGAGCGTCCCGCCCTGCCAGGCGGTCATTTCCTCTCTGGTGTGGAAAAATCAAATCTCCACCTTAGTTTCCTGTGGCGGGCGACGCCCCGACCTCAGCTTGCTCCCCCCCAAACTCCCAGCAGCCTTGGCGGTTCAGGGCAGCGTCACAGCGGCTCATTGTATCCTGCAAAGCCCAGTTGATCCAGAACTTTCAGCTCCTCTGAAGAACACGTGAACGTCTGCAGTCCAAATGCCTCTTTACAGATGTTTCTAGAAGGTTCCTGACTAGACTCTCAACTGACGCCGTCATGTTAAATATCTGGCTTCAACTCAGGAGCCGCCACTTCTCCACCCGGCGACCCAGAACCCTCAGAAACCCAGCAGAGACCAGCAGGTCCCCGAGCCGCCGTCTCAGCCAGAACCAGGTCCCGGCGGCAAAACCAGACCAGCAACGTCGACGTAGTCGTCCAACTTGACTGTTTAAAAGCCCCCAGAAAAAGAAATGTTAAGAATCCACTTGTCAACAGTCAGACATTTTATTTTCTTCTCTTCTTCCTTTCTTGGTACTTCAGGAGCGAAGGACGGATCGGAGGTGGTTAGGGGTCGAGGAAGCTTCTGCAACTTCTTTTATTCATCATCCAAAAAGGAAAGAAAATTAAAACTGTTGCCAAAAGCCGTTCAACCTCCACTGACACCGTCTAAACCAATTCATTCTGTCATTACACGTCATTTCACAACACACCCCACAAATAAAATAAACCACAAACCAGACTTTCATTTCAACATTTAAGGCCAACGGGGAAATTATTTCAAATCATTTGGGCCGACTGCATTGATTTCCTTCCCACCCACCCTCCACAGCCTACGCATGTTTAATTATATATTTCAAAATTTCACCAACAAACAAAATTAAATGCAACAAGCAACTTTAAATTAAGGGAGTAAATCTTAAGTTTAATCATGATACAATATTAGAGAGATTAACTGAATACTGATTAGCTACTGGCAGATATTGAGGTCTGTTTTTATTAAAAAGGAGCAGGATGTTTTTCATGCAACTATTCAGTCAAACCCAGAAATAAAAAAATTAAAAAAATGAAATTATATTTCAACTTCTGAATCGGATGAAAATCGTATCGTGGCAGATTAACTGCTAATCAAATCAACGCAATATATCCTGATTAACACACTTAATAACCGCCCATGTGGCTCCAACTGGGTGAATTCAGGAGGATGTTGAATATTTCTGACCCAGTTACCAAACTGAGGAAACCAATTAACACGTTTAATCAGCCAAACGGTGACGCAGGTGCGTCAGTTCCCGGCAGCGACGCCGCGCCAAACTATGTTCAAAAACCGTGCAATTTTAACGAAACACATTTAATCAACTGTTGAAATAGAAAACACATTTCGCTCAGGGCCAGCTGTGACAAAGAGCGACCGAACGGGTGTAGAAAAATAAAATAAGAGTAATAATGCGCTATCAAAAGTGAAAAAAAAAAAAAAAAAGAGCGACCAGTTTGGTTCTAATGTGGGAAAACTCTGGAAACAATTAAAATTCCACGCAATTAAGACGATAAAAGACTAAAACACGGGCCTCTAACTCAGTTTATGTCTGTTTAAAAACTTTGTGTTTGCACTAAAACCGAGTTTAGTTCCAGTTTTCAGCCCGGGCCACGAACGTCTGATTACGGCGACCCATTACCGGAGCCGTTAAACACACAGGTTCGGGCGTGAACTCCCCGGTAAGAGTCGTGGCCGGCGGAGGTCGCGTGGGCCGACACTCTTACCGGAGCCTTTTAACACACAGGTTCGGGCGTGAACTCCCCGGTAAGAGTCGCAGCCGGCCGACACTCTTACCGGAGCCGTTAAACACACAGGTTCGGGCGTGAACTCCCCGGTAAGAGTCGCGGCCGGCCGACACTCTTACCGGAGCCATTAAACGCACAGGTTCGGGCGTGAACTCCCCGGTAAGAGTCGCGGCCGGCCGACACTCTTACCGGAGCCGTTAAACGCACAGGTTCGGGCGTGAACTCCCCGGTAAGAGTCGCGGCCGGCCGACACTCTTACCGGAGCCGTTAAACACACAGGTTCGGGCGTGAACTCCCCGGTAAGAGTCGTGGCCGGCGGAGGTTGCGTGGGCCGACACTCACCTATGGAGACCAGCTTGATGTTTTCCCGCTCCAGGAACTCCAGCGCCACCGACACGTTTTCCAGCTTCATCTGCCTGAAGTTGGGCCTGGAGTGGTACTTTCGGAACATCTTCTTGTGGCTGAGGACCTCCAGCAGCGCGATGAGCCGCAGCCCGTCGCTCAGGTCGCACTGTAGGTCCGCGATCCGCTTGTTGACGCACTTCAGGTGCTCGTTGATCCAGCGCGTGAAGGTGTTTTGCTGGATCTTCTTCCACGGCGCGTCCTCGGCCAGGTCCTTCTCCGTCGCCGGCATGTTTGACGTCTCTTCCCTCCGGTGGTTTGTCGTATCGTTTCCCGCTCGGACGTGAGTTAAATGTCGCTGAGAGCTGCGTCGACCCACCGTGTTTCCTCCGCGCTGCCTCAACTCGGTCTGAGCTGCTGCTCAAACTCCGCCGGACTAAAGGCTGCGGCTGCTGCGTTCACGGGACGCTCGGATCTTTGAGCTTTTATATTTGATGCAGGAGTTCGCGATGTGTTACCGCCCCCAGTTGACGTCCGTGCCTTTTATTGTTGCTTTTTCTTTTCTTTTTTCATTAAAGAACAACGAACAAACAAACTCTGTAATGTGACATCTTTCATAATACATATTTAAATTGAATGCTGTTGAACAACTGCCAGGCCTGCTTTAAGTTCTGGACCTTAAAGTTTGGTTTTATGTCCGATTGTAAGAAAAAAGAGGGAATTTGAGATTTAATCCTGTATCGCATCCTCGTATCATTTACTGCACAAAAAGTGAGGAACTCGGTGTTTGGTGGATTATTTCTTTGTTGAAAAAGTGCTTCTTGGTAATAAATCTTAGATTGTGTCCGGTTTAAATGGTTCCACCTTTATTAGGAACGTGCGTTTGTTGGATGAGAGCAGAGTTGAAGATGTGGTTTAATCTCCCATCAGAGATTTGACAAATCTTCTCTGCCGACACCAAACCGTTTTTTTTTTTTTTTTTTGTTGGTCAGATTTCCTCACAAATGTGGCGTCACGTAAAGGCGACACAATGAGGCACAGCGGTCTAAACTTTATTACCAAGAAGCATCGTTACAACAAAGAAATCAAATCTCATTCTTTTGTGATTGGTTTATGTACAGTAACTTTAGCTTTTTTTTTTTTTTATATTAATGCAGGTGAACATTAATATTATTATTTTCCCGAATTTCTTCTTGATAGTCTCCTCTGTAGTTGGATAACATTTGTTTCTCTTTCTTTGGTCTTGAGTTTTTGCTTCTATCAGTGCATGACAATCCCACCTTTATCTAAAACAGAGTCTGTGTGAAATAAACCAACACGTGCTTGTTTCCTGCCTGTAATCATGTCTGTCACGTTCCAGTGATATTTTTTTCTTCTTCTTATAATTAACAGATGTGACTTCATGTTTGCAGGCTCAGATTTCTCAGAACCAATGACCGACATGTTTCAGTTTTTGGATCTGATGAGTTTGAGTTTTGACTTTCTAAACTGAAACTTTTCTGAAATGTCGGATCCGCGTCTCGACTCCCTCCACGTGCTTCAACCGTTTCGTAGAGGTGACGTCATGCTCCAGGTGGATGATTGATGGCTGTTTGTCGTGTGAAGATGTTCAGCCGGTGTCAGAGTCAACATACACCCACGCAGGTCCAGACACGTGACTCATGACAGCTTTAAATTTCTTCTTCACGTCTGAAGTCACATTTTCTTGCTTCTTTCCAACTTCACTCCCTTTAACAGAGAAAACCATCAACCTCAGTGTCTTTTATGCTGCAGAACTTATTTCTTTATTCCTGTCAGATGCTTTGCATTCGTATAATTATTACTGAGACTCTTAAACACGCTGGATGAGTAAAAACCAACAGTTTAGGGGGAGATCCAACCACAGGAGCAGTGCATCAACTGGAAATCCTCCTGAGTTTGGTCCCTTTTTAAAATCTTTAAAAAATATATTCATGAGGAAAAAGTTCAGATCTGATTCAGAAACCTCCTTTACATTTGTTGCATCACTTCAAGAGGGAAGCATAAAGCTATAACACCAGTTTCAGAAGAGGCACACCCCCCTGAAGGGGGGATTAAAGTAACGTGGAGCACCTGAGCCCCTAAAACTGGCTGCTGGATGGACAGGTGTGAAAGCGTGTTCAATGAGGGAACTGTTGTATCGGATCTCTGTGGTGTTTCAACTAAAGCAAGTCGCAGACTTTTCATCAAGACTTCAGGAAACTGGAAGTTTCTGAAAACTGACTAGAGCGAACAAACTGCAGCTGAATTGCAGAGGAATCATAAATATCTGACAATAAAATCTTGAGCTGCCAGCTGTGACTTTAAATGTGAATATCCCATAATACTAGTGTTCCAGAGACACAAATATCCCCGCTTTGTTTCAACCATCAATTGTTCCCAATATGGTAGACGGTGTATCCCAGGGTCTTAACAGTTTTTAGGGTGTGCTGGTACGAGCTTGAGGGTAAGACACCCAATTTCTCTCTCCAGCAATATAAACACTTTAAAAGTTATTCAAGTGTAATTCATGATCAGATTCATTTTTGTGGAAGGGTTTGTGGGGCAGTGATGCGAGGACCAGGGAACTGAACACGGCTGCAGTAGAGCTCTAATTAGTTTCTCTCTCTAATCACTAATGTCCTGATTGGTCTCTCAAGATTTAAAGATTAGAAATATGTGCAGGTCCGTGTGGGGAGGGAACCCACCTGGAAAGATGCTACAAGGCACATGTGTCAAACACAAGGCCCGCGGGGCCAAATGTGGCTCGTCACGTCATTTAATGTGGCCCTCGAGAGCTTGGACATTATTGACTTAAATTTTAAACCAATATTTTAAAACTTAAAATAAGCTTACACTGCATATTGACAAAAAAAATTACATCTCCCATCATGCATTTCGTCATTACCCACAATGATAAAGGTGGCTATGAGCAAGACGATTTTTCAGAACTGATGACTCTAAAAAAAAAAACTTTTACTAACCCCAATATGTCAAAGAAAAGAAAAATTGATGCACAAAAGTGTAATTTTTGTGTAATGTGTGTCAGTTGTGAAAGAGTTTAATCTACGTCGGCATTTTGACAGCAAACTCGGAGCTAAGTATGCTAAATTTAGCCTGCAAGAAAAACAAAGAACCGGTTCTGAAACCAAGATAATGGATACTCTTACAACCACAAACCCTGAGTTTAACATAATAATGACTTAAATATTTGAAACTTGAATACATAATACAGAAGCTATTATTTAACATTTATAATAAGGTGTAGTTTAATTTATTTGTTGCATTTTGTTACATTCATGCTGTCAGTCTGACCCTTCAATCATGATGCTGATGTGGCCCTCAGTGAAAATGAGTCTGACTCCCCTGATTTAATTATTTAAGGGGTAGAAATCCAACTCCACCCCTCAGAACCAGGTGGAAAAAGGCCTGTACTTAATACTTCAATATCCTTTTAAGAACGGAGTTAGCAGGATAATAACTTTGCATTATTCGAGTGTGTGAAAGAGGTTTATTTAGTGACTGAAGAGACTGGAAACAGAAGTGGTGGGTCAGCTTGCTACAACTTTAATCAAAACATCGCTCTGCATATTCAATACATCATCATATTCTCTACATGGCTCCCTCTCATATGGTATCTCTAAACAATTTTAACAAAATAAGTCTAGTTGCACATCATTCAATAACATTTTATTTTACTTGTTTTTTTTTTGTTTTTTTTTAACAATTCTCTCTCTTTAGTGTTTTTCTCTTTAAACATCAGGAATATTTGTTCACTGTCAAATATTATCGTTTTTCAACACGGAGACAAGACAGAGTACACAGACGATGACGAACGGCGCTCAGGACGTCCGAAGTGTGAACCGACACACACGTTATAATTTAATATCTGTTAAAAACCCTTCCAACCGAGGCCTGATATGATGGTGCCAGGTACACGTCTCTTTCTCCTGTCTGACTTTTCATGCCTTGAATATAGAAAAAGGAAACTAAGGAGGGGAAATTAAAAAAAATAAATCCAGGCGCGGGAAGCAAACAGCTTATAACTTAAACACGGCGGGAAGACGTAAACCTTCTGAAGGTCGCTGCTCATCAGAAATAAAACTTCTTGGGTGGATGAGTGAGGCATCAGGGGAAACTGCCTCGTCAGGTGAACAATATTAATGACTTCTAACAATCAGAAAGGGCAAGCAGCTCCAGATCAGAGCAGCTCGAGGCCCAACAGCACCGCCTCCTAAATTTAGACTCAAATTTCTGTCTGTGCAGAGCATCGGTGACCTTTGATCCTCCATATTTTCTGCCGAGTCACAGATGAGAACTTTGTGCTTTTTTAAATTTCTGTCAGAAAATCAGCGTCTCTCACTGATGGAAGGTGAAGCTTCAACGCCGCTCAGCTCAGATGTAACACGGCGGTTTCCAAACTGATCATCACTGAGCCTCGTTTCTCTTCCTCTCAGGGTGACGACTTGAGTAACGCAGGGTCAGTTTAACGAGCTGCGAAGCTGTTAATGGTCAAGTAATAATTAGATTATCATTCAAAAATTAAAAAACGCTCCAGGAGGACTTCTGGGAGTTGAAAGCTCTAGAAAGTCCAACATGGATCTTCTGTCCTCAACACCAACGGCTCCTGATTCTTAAATTAGCCGCCTGTGTGTTTGTCTGAACACAGAACTGTGTTTTTAGTTACAACAGAGGCACTTTGACCCCATTTTTTCCATCCACACAAAATTTATGATTAAAAAAAAAAACCCAGAAAGAAATTAATTGTGAATGTATTTCAATAATTTGGCTTCAAGTTTCAACCATAACCTCTAACTCCCCAAAAAGAAACAAACAAAAAGAACAGATTAATGTGTTAAACATCCAACAGTGAGTGAAAGCAGAGGAGGACTTCCTGAAACACCTGTGAACACGTTCCAGCAGACTCAGGTACACAGTTCATCATCTGATGGAGGTGAAGCTGGATGAACGTTTAGATCACCTGGGTTTAACCTTCCGGGCCTCAGACCTGCTCCAGGGTCAGAGGTCAGAGTTCAGACTGATTTAGTGGAATAAATGACGTTGATGGAAAAGCTGAAGATGCTGCGACTGAACGCAGACGTGGACTGTGTCTCCCGAGGCTGCAGGAAACAGACGTCCGTTTATGATCACAGATAACAGGCAGGTCTTTAATGGGGTTTTTCCTTTTTTTATTTGTAAGGAAGCTCCGCCTGCTGGTGACAAAACCAAAACAACCCACCACAGCCGAGAGAGAGCAGAGAATAAAAATGACAACAAACTCAAGGAAAAAAAAAAAACAACCTCAAAATAAACCACGAAGCATCTGAGTCCTCTGTAGAAACCACAACCTTTATATTCCCTCTACAATTATGTACAATTATACTTTATACAAGTAAAGCAGTGATTCTCTCCTCACAGCGCTCATCTAGGTGTGTGTGTGTGTGTTCTAGGTGGAGCTGCTCTTGGAGAGGTTGGGGTAGAGGACGGCCGCTGTCACGGCAACCATCACTGCGATGACCGGCATCCAGGGGCCCCAGCCGCTCTGTCCAGAGAAGAAGAAGATCAGGTTAGACTGCAGAGATGAACCTCGGCCTGCAGGGATGAACCTCAACCTGCAGAGATGAACCTCAACCTGCTGAGATAAACCTCAACCTGCAGAGATGAACCTCAACCTGCAGAGATGAACCTCAACCTGCAGAGATGAACCTCAACCTGCAGAGATGAACCTCAACCTGCAGAGATGAACCTCAAAATGCAGAGATGAACCTCAACCTGCTGAGATAAACCTCAACCTGCTGAGATAAACCTCAGCCTGCTGAGATGAACCTCAGCCTGCAGAGATGAACCTCAACCTGCAGAGATGAACCTCAACCTGCAGAGATGAACCTCAACCTGCTGAGATGATGAACCTCAACCAGCAGAGATGAACCTCAACCTGCTGAGATGAACCTCACCCTGCAGAGATGAACCTCAACCTGCTGAGATGAACCTCAACCTGCAGAGATGAACCTCAACCTGCAGAGATGAACCTCAACCTGCTGAGATGAATCTCAACCTGCAGACTGGACTAAAACCGGACACACGACGCGCTTCGTTACGTTAACGGGCCTCCTCGCCTCCCTTGCTCACGTCTGAGTCCGGCCCAGACCGGTACCAGGTCCGAGTCCGGCCCAAACCAGTACCAGGTCCGAGTCCGGCCCAGACCTGGACCAGGTCCGAGTCCGGCCCAGACCGGGACCAGTGAGCGATGAGAGGAAACATCCTTTTTCCAGGTTTCTTACAGGAGCGTTTAGAGGCGGGGACGAGGAGGGACGAGTTAACGTAACAAAAACCAGCGAAGGAGCAATGAGAGTGGAGGAGATGAAGCTGAGCAGAGATGAAGCTGAGCAGAGGGAGGACAGGAAAGACAAAGAAAAAGAAAAAGCAATGGCCTTTCAGTCCAAAAGATGATTTTTTTCCCATATTTTTTAGGTGCAGATTTTTTGTTTCACTCTTTGGGAAAACCTTATAAAACTGTAAAATTAAAAACCCAACAATTAAGTTTTTTTTCTCGTCAGTGTTGAGTTAATCTCAAACATGCTGAGATTAACTCAACAACTAATTTTGACTGTTGTCAAAGGCAACTGAAATCTGTTCACGTGTCCAAGTAGCATCAGAATAAAACAGACAATGACAGACATCACTAACAAGAGCATCCATGATCGCAGAGATGAGTCACTCCTGAGGTGCAAGACAGATTTAACAGAAGAAAACAGACTATGGATTAGTATCTGGACTAGTTCTGCTGGACCTCAGCTGCTTTGATACCATCCATCACAGCATTTTACTGCTCAGATTAGAGCAGATTATTGGGATTAAAGGGACAGAACTAGGCTGGTTTAAATCACATCTGTCTGACAGGTTCCAGTTACTTTATGTTCATGACGTTTCTTCCTCACAGATGAGGGTCCGCTATGGCGTCCCACAGGGTTCAGTGTTAGAACCGATCCTCTTCACTCTATACATGCTGCCCCTGGAAATATTATCCAGAGACCCGACATCAATATTCATTCATTGCTGTATTTATCCATGAAACCAGAGGAAACAGAACCATCAGACAAACTTCAGGCACGTCTGAAGGACATTCAGTCCTGGATGTCCTCTTTTAGCTTTTAAATCCTGATAAAACAGAGGTTATTGTCTTTGGTCCAAACACCTGAGGAACAGATGAGCTGATTTTATGTTGTCCTCCAGTCCAACTGAGAGAAACCTCTGAGTTATTTTAGATCAGGATGTGGTTAAAACAGCAGATTAATCAGGTTTGTCAGACAGCCTTTATTCATCTCTGTAATATCTCCAAGATCAGGAGCATCCTCTCCCAGGGTGATGCTGAAAAACTAATCCAGACGTTTGTCTCTTCTAGACTGGATTATTGTAATGTGTTATTATCAAGATGAACCAATAATTATCTGAACAGCCTCCAGATGACCCAGAATGAAGCAGTGATTGACAGGAATCAGCAGAGACCACATCTCTGAAGTAGATCTGGAGGACGGGCCTTCTGCTATCAGACACCTTTACTCTGGAACCAGCTACCAGTTTGAGTTCAGGAGGCTGACACCACCTCCACCTTTAAAACTAAACTGAAAACATTTCTGTTCAGTAGAGCTTATAGTTAGTCTAAACTATAGTGTTAGGGCTAATAGTCACAGCTACAGTTACAGGAATGGCTGAAGACCAGACTAGAGCAGGCTGGTCTGAAACAGCCTCATCATAGCTATGCTGCTATAGATCTATGCTGCTATAGGTCTACGCTGCAGGGAGACACCAACATGATCCACTGACTGGTGTCCTTACCCCTCTACTCTCCCCTCTGACCATTCCACCATTGACCTCCACCCGTCTATATAGACGTCATCCCGGCGTTGACCTCCACCCGTCTATATAGACGTCATCCCGGCGTTGACCTCCACCCGTCTATATAGACGTCATCCCGGCGTTGACCTCCACCCGTCTATATAGACGTCATCCCGGCGTTGACCTCCACCCGTCTATATAGACGTCATCCCGGCGTTGACCTCCACCCGTCTATATAGACGTCATCCCGGCGTTGACCTCCACCCGTCTATATAGAGGTCATCCCGGGGTTGACCTCCACCCGTCTATATAGAGGTCATCCCGGGGTTGTCCTCCACCCGTCTATATAGACGTCATCCCGGCGTTGTCCTCCACCCGTCTATATAGACGTCATCCCGGCGTTGACCTCCACCCGTCTATATAGACGTCATCCCGGCGTTGACCTCCACCCGTCTATATAGACGTCATCCCGGCGTTGACCTCCACCCGTCTATATAGACGTCATCCCGGCGTTGACCTCCACCCGTCTATATAGACGTCATCCCGGCGTTGACCTCCACCCGTCTATATTGAGGTCATCCCGGGGTTGACCTCCACCCGTCTATAGACGTCATCCCGGCGTTGTCCTCCACCCGTCATCCCGTCTACCGTCTATAGACGTCATCCCGGCGTTGTCCTCCACCCGTCTATATAGACGTCATCCCGGCGTTGTCCTCCACCCGTCTATATAGACGTCATCCCGGCGTTGTCCTCCACCCGTCTATATAGACGTCATCCCGGCGTTGACCTCCACCCCTATATAGACGTCACCCGGCGTTGACCTCCACCCGTCTATATAGACGTCACCCCGGCGTTGACCTCCACCCGTCTATATAGACGTCACCCCGGCGTTGACCTCCACCCGTCTATATAGACGTCACCCCGGCGTTGACCTCCACCCGTCTATATAGACGTCACCCCGGCGTTTACCTCCACCCGTCTATATAGACGTCATCCCGGCGTTGACCTCCACCCGGCTATATAGACGTCCTCCCGGCGTTGACCTCCACCCGTCTATATAGACGTCACCCCGGCGTTGACCTCCACCCGTCTATATAGACGTCATCCCGGCGTTGACCTCCACCTGTTTATAGACGTCATCCCAGCGTTGACAGGTGGAGGTGTCTATATGTCGTTCCTGAACACTTCCATTTCCTGATAATCCATCTGAGTTGACTGGAATATTTAGGAGAGAGGAAACTTCACCACTGGATTTGTTTCTTAGGTGTCATCCTATCACAGTTCACCTGGAATTCACTGAGCTCCTGAGAGACTCATTCTTTCACAGATGTTTCTAGAAACAGTCTACATGCCTATATGGTTGATTTCATACACCTGTGGACATGGAAGTGACTGGAACACCTGATTCTGATAATTTGGATGGATGAGGAAGGGTGAACAACTATGCACAAAAATGGTGTTTCTATTCTCAATGACTTAAATAAAAAAATAATAATAATAAACATTTTTTGGACTGCCAAGGAGAAGAAAGAACACAATAAAAATATAAGTGGAGCAGCAACTTAAACAAGGTTGAGGAAGTTACCTGAATGGAGAAAATAAATAAATAAATTACAGAGCAGTTTTCCAGTGGAAACACTGGTCAAAGAGTGAACAAACAAGCAGCAAACAACACAGAAGGACGTCGATGGACATGATGATGACGCAGGTTTCAAAATAAAGAACAAAAAGTCTCTGGAGGAAAATAAATGATTAAAAGCATGAGAGAATAAAGAAATAAAGATGCATGCACCTGAGTAATAAAAAACACCAGTTATGCAGGTAAACTTGGAAAGAACACAGAAGGAAACGTAATGGAGGTTAAAGCAGCAAAACGGATGCAAGACGACAAAAAAATAAAATAAAATCAGTGAAAATAAGAACAGATCCTGTTGCAGATGATGGAAACAAAAATAAGCATTCAATTAAGGAAATTTAAAAAAAAGCCCTCAAGAGGAAGGAAAAAAGGCAGCTGGTGAATGTTTGAGGCCAGCGGACAGTTAGGCGCTGAAGACGAGACGGTCGAAGCCCAACAGTTTAAAGAGATACCAGCCTGAGCTGGAGCTCATCAGCTCAACGTTCGTTAGACGTCCTGCAGCTCCGGGACTTAATTCATTAATGGAGCATCTGAGGAGTCGCGGTCCAAGTTTCAGTCCTATAGTTCATATTAAACGTCGCTGATCTCAAACCAAAGTGTTTCAAGGCCTGAGATGAAGATCTTTCACAATAACTGTTAAAGAATGACGCATTTTATCTCGTGATCAAATCCAAAATGCAGATCAAAACCACCAATAATTGTACTGAAGTGTCATTTCTGCATTTGAGGCCTCGAACATAATGAGGTCGACTCAGTTTTAATGACAAACTTGCATTTAGACTCTCATCCCGACTGAATATTTAAATAGTACAAACAGGTTTTAGAAAGCTTACTGGAGAGGATTTAAGGAAAGATAAAACACCTTTGTGTCAACCTGCCATCACATCACATCCAGTTCTTTTCTTTGTTTTTTACCCAAGAATCACACAGTAAATGACGCTTCTGTTGATCTGATTTTACACAACGGCGCTCCTTTCTTCTGACTGAAATCACGTCTGGACTCACGGGAGTCTGTTTAAACTCAGCTGCAAAATTAACGGATAAAAAAAAGAGCCACATATGAAACAAAGGAAGTCCTATGAAGCTGAAAACCAAAGAGCTTGTTGTTCAGTTAGGATTCGCCACTTCAGAGTTCTGGTGAGGTTTCTGAGCTGTTTTAATCTTTTTTTTTTTTTTTTGAAGATTGGAAACTTTAGCAGCACGAAGCCAAAATGAATCAAGACTCAAACTTGCATATAATTGATTTTGGTCTTCAAATGAGGTTTAAGGAGAAGTGAAGCACAGGAAAGTCTTCCCATCTCAACCACAAACTGAAACTGGAGACGAACCACATTTTTGCAACCAAAGTTCTTGATGACAAAGACTTTTTAAATGACTGCAGATCACTGTGATAGTTGTGGTTTCCATCATTCTGCCACTTTAAGGGACTCATTTCTCACCGTCTGACCTGATGGAGCTTTTTCCTTTTGTCATAACCTAAATGTGAATAATAATACTAATACTAAAACCAGACTTGAAGATTGTTGGCTGATCAGAACCCAAAAAATATAAATAAAAATCACATACAAAGCAGTTATTACTGTTTTAATTTCATTAAAAAAGAGTAATGACTATATACAGACAATTATTATTAGAGCTGTAGTGATACACTAATCTTGCAATACGATACGATACCCAATATTCAGCTCACGATACGAAATATATCGACATTCATCTTAAGATACATTTATATCATTTTCTGTCCCTTTAAAATCTTTCAAAATGATTTTGGTGACATCTTGTGAGTGTTCCAATGACTTTGTTTGAACAAATTGAACTGAAAGCGTCAATTACACATTATATGGCTGACAGGCAGCTTGCAAATGCTGGACAAAATGAATAAAAGATTTGTTGAGAAAAATTGTTTCATTTAGTTAACATTTCATTTAGTAAATTGTTGCTTGCAAGCTTTTAAAGGTAAGGGCACAATGGTGAGTTAAAGTACAGCAAGTGGGCTTTTTTGGCAGCTTTTTTGGCTATATACTGAACATATGAAGTAGCTACTAGCCATTCTAGCTACCAGGTTGAGTAAAAACGAACCATGGCAGCCAATAATTCAAGTCCACTGGAACAACATTTAAGCCGCCTTAAAACTGTACCCATCTCAGCAAAGTAGCTGGAGGACTTAATGGCTCTTCCTGCAAAGTGCAGATACTCTCTGGGGAAATAAAATATCGTTATATATCGCAGAATCGATACAATTGCGCAGCTCTAATTATTATTATTTTTGTATTATTTTATTATTTTGTATTTTATTTTGTATTATTATATTTGTTTTCTAAGTGGGAGCCCTGAGGTATCCCTTTAAATGGAGGGTTTCAGGATGGTGCAGGTCCATCCCTGAAGGAGCAGAATTTAATGAGGACGCAGACAGACTGACAGCCATGCAGCTCCAACCGTTTAAATCCAGAAGACACACGAAACAAAAAACCAAAACCAGACACCATGATGATGAGGACGACATTCAGTCTTTAAGAGGAAGAAGCGGAGGTGAGGACAGCGTCCTGCTGATCAGAATTCAGGTTCAGCTCCAGGTGCCGTCAACAGCCTGGTGGTCCTCAGCTATCGCTGTCCTGCTCTATTGGACATTTCCTTGCTCCAACGCACCCCCGCTCTAAAACGAAGGGATCCCACCCTCATCCAGCAAAGACCCGTTAATCTGAGTCCAGCGCGATGGAGCAAAAATCTAATCGCTGCGTATGTCTGTTAGATGAGCTGTGAGAGGAAGGTAGACTTCCAGGTATAGTTAACCAGGTATGGTTGAGTTAAAACCCTCCAACGTCAGCTTAAAACAGCGAACCTGAATTCATCACAGATCAAGACAATGACGCCACCTCGGTCGTGTTTCCTTCCAGAGTTGACGGACAGTTTGAAGCAGCAGAGACAGACACACAAAGAGACTGATGTCATATCGGTGTGTACCTTTCTACCACAACTGGCCGAAACACCAGTAGAGCAGAGCCAGGACAAGGCCCATGAATATGGCTGGGACAGGCTGCAATATGGATGGCTAGAGGGAGGGGGAGGGAGGGAGGGACAGGGAGAGAGGGACAGGGAGAAATCAGCCAACGAATCAACCAAAACCAACATGGAGGATGGAGCAGCAGCAGCAGCGAGGGAAGAGGAGGAGGAGAGGGGGAAGAAAGACAGAGAGGGTTGTTGCAGGAAGGCAGGTTCACATCCAGTCAGACGTTTCTATGAAGCAAGAAGACCATGAGACGTCCATGAGACGTCCATGAGACGTCCTTCAGACATCCATGAGACGTCTCTCAGACATCCATGAGACATCCTTCAGACAATAAGACATCTCTAAGACGTCCTTCAACATCCATGAGACATCCCTTAGACGTCCTTCAGATATCCCTCAGACGTCTTTCAGACATCCATGAGACATCCATGAGACGTCCTTCAGACTCTGAAGGATGTCTGAAGTTCAGACATCTCTCAGACATCTCTCAGACATCTTTCGGACATCTTTCAGACACTTGAACCTCAGAACTCGTCTGACGGGGTTTAGCTCATTGATTAAGGTCTTAAAATCCAGCTGAGGTTTAAAGATGAGTGTCCAGGTATCTGGAGCCAAAATGGACTTTCTCTGAAGTAAAACAGCAGATACCTCCAAAGGTTCTCAGGAGGAAAGCTAACGCTAACCTCAGAAATTCCTGTAGATAATTAAAACAGAGGAGGCCGTGACAAGTTAGTTGTCTTCGTTTCTGCGTGGTGTGATTTCTGTTCGTATTAATTACATGGTGCCGACTAAAAAGACCACTGAAAATTTCAGACACTAAGAAGAGGAAAAAAAACAGCAGCAGCAAACATAAACAAACATCCCCGAGTCCTGGTGAATGTTTTGCAGATGCACAATCAAAGCTCACACTGATAATGCAACATCAAACTCTGTTTTAAAGGTGCCAAAGACCAAGAATCGTGTTTTTCAGCTCTCTGAATGTGTCTGCAATCACAAAAGCTGCCAGTTTAGTCTAAAGTTTAGTCTAAAAACAAATAAATTAAGTTGGTGGAACAGTTATGAGACTTTCCTTCCAGGAGACTCCAGTAAAACTACCTGCAGAGCAGACTGAGCTGCTGAACCAAAAACATTATTCAGGCATCACATTTTGGTGTTTCGTCTTTAATTTAGACAATAAAATCTGTAGCAATAAGATGAATAATTATCGTCCCAGATCCGAGTTAAAACAGTCGTTCCAACGACTTCAGTAATCCTACATGAGGAATCAGATTCGAACAGATGTGTTGAAGCAAAACGAGACAAACGGCTGAAAACGGCTGACAAACGAATGACTGAAGAGGACGAAGAGCAGCGGGCAGATGAGAGGAAATGGGGGGATGGCCAGAGAAGGATGGGGAACAGAGGAGGGAGCTGCTCCGCCTCGCTGAGGTTTACAGACAAACTAGTCATCAGCTTATTGATTAGCTCTGGAAACGACACTGATGTCACTGGATGCTGCCTCAGCTGGAGGAGCAACATGTTTTTATTTTATCATCAAACATAAATGTCGAGTTCTGCTGGAATCACATTATTAATATCATCTTTGTTAGTCAGCAGTTGGTTAATTTTAGCTCCGTGTTACATTTGATTTACTCTAGTGATCTAAACGTTTCTGCGTCCAGTCAGAGAAGGAGGGACTGAACTGGAAACACCGGGTCCATAAACCGGTCCGGACCTGCAACCTGAATGAACCTTTGAGCAGAATGAAGTGAAACCTCTGTCCTCCTGGAAAGGTGAGGTGTTGCGTGAGGACTCACCGAGCTGGTCTTGTCCTGCAGCAGCTTCAGGCTGCTTCGACACTGTTCCAGCTCCTGGTGGATGTTCAGCTTCTCCTTCTCCGTCCTCTCGTAGCGCTGATGCAGGTCCGACAGCTGCGACTGAGTATCTTCGTACTGTGGACACGTTGAAGAGCAACCATCTAGTCTTTTCTACAAACTCGGGTCATCAGCAACTTTAAGCAGTTCTCAACCACACTGCTCTGTGTTTCCATCTTCTTGGAGTTAAGAAAAAAAACATTTTTTTTTGTTTGGTTTTTTTGGTTCAGGTTAAGGGGTGAGAAACTTAACATCCCTCAGCCTCACCTGAAGACGCAGCAGGGTTATAATAGTTTGGGATTTTCCATTAGTTTTAGTTTTTAGTTTAGTTTTTCCAAATTCAGTTAGTTTTAATTCATTTTTAGAGCAGTTTTGCTAGTTTTTATTCGTTTTTGTTTTGAAATATTTAGTTTTAGTTTAGTTTTTATTAGTTTCAGTGTTAGTTTTAGTTTTATTTTGTAAATTAGGGTTGTAATTTTGGTTGGAGTGAAGCACTGAACTTTTTTGAAGGCTATCGAATCACATAGTCGTGTTTACATTCTGGTCTCAATAAACATATTTATCAATGCATCTTCCCTCTTGTGGTGTTCCTGCGTATTTACTGACCAGCAGCTATCTGGTCTCCGGTAGAAACAGTCAATTATAGTTGCTGTTTTCTCCCGTTCCTTCCCAACGCTGACTGGCCTGCAGCTGTAGCTTCTCTTTCCAGGGGGCTATCTTAGGCTAGCTTATCCAGCTAGTCTTGGTTAGCCTTCTTTCCAGGGGGCTAGCTTAGGCTATCTTATCCAGCTAGTCTTGGTTAGCCTTCTTGTGTGAGCTTTTCAAATGGATGTTCAGATTCGTGGGTTTTTTTCTCCTTGAGAAGTATTCCACACATTGTATCACCTGCTTCTACAACAAGGCACTTATTTTTATCGTTAACACAGTCATAGTCAAAGAAATCCCAAGAAGGACTGTGCTGCTTTCTCCCAACTTTTGCCTCAGCCATCACTGCTGATCACTTTAGTGTTTTTTTTTTTTTTTTTTTTTTTTTTTTTGCGGTTGTTGTTGTACGGCGGAGTGAAGTTAATAGATTTCAAACGTTTATGAGGAAAAAAAACTACAAACACGAAAACGAAGGACGTTCTTGACATTATTATAGTTAATTTTAGTTCGTTTTATAAACACATAATACAGTTTCAGTTAGTTATCATTTTTTTTAAGTTTATAGTTTATTTCAGTTTTTTAGTTTATTTCAGTTAACGAAAATGTTTTTCAGTTCTAGTTTTCGTTATTTCGTTCGTTTTCGTTAACGATAATAACCTGACGACGCGGGTCAGACGTACCTCCCTCTGCAGGGTGTGTGTGCGGGCCTGGGCCTGGTCCAGCTGGCTCTTCAGCCTGCTCGCATCCTGCAGATGTTGATTCTCCAGAGAACCCAGTTTGTCCTGCAAAACCTCCTCCCGTTTCTCCAGAGACTCCAGGCTGCTGCTGAGGACCAGACTCTGTTCCCTGGTGCTGATCGGTTTCACAACAACAGAACAAAAAAGATTAGTGCTTCAGCCTGGTTTGGAAACATCTTTGGTGTTTGTTGTGAGGTCTTTAATGAAGACGTGGCTAAGTGTCAGTTTGAACCAGGTGTCGGTGGACAGCAGGTACTGAGCCTGCTGCCTACAGTTGACCTGAACTGGACTCAGTCTTGTCTGGTCTCTGATGGGAGCGTGTTTTCTTCGGTCCATCAGCCCGGTTCAATCAGCTGTCAGTCACTTGTCACCCCCCACGTCACCCATCGACCTGAATCAGCTGGATGCAGCATCAGTCTCCTCCTCAGCTCATCTCTTTAATGCTGAATCTAAATTCTGAAGCTGCTCTGTTGGCTCGGTTCTGCTCCTTTCATCTGTGCTGAGCCAACGCAGCTTCCACTTTCAGCCGTACTGATAAAGACGCAGCAGCGAGCTGGCAGAACACGTCAACCATCTGCTTCCCTGATTTGTCACTTTTGGCAGCTTCACCGGCCGCAATAAAAACGCATATCAGTCCATCTGTCACGAGCCGAGAGGCTGTTAAATGCTCTCAGCGCGCTGTTAACGCGTTATAAACGTCCACCTTCACACGGTTTGGTACGTTGCAGGATTTGTGACTTTCACTTTTGGATTCAGGTGAGTTTAGGGATTGCCAGCTTATCTTAAGCTTTTATTTTTACTTTTATTTTATGTTTAAATTGTCAGCCAACACCAGACCTGTACTGCAGTTTGTTCTCCATATTTGATCATGTGAGTTCAAAAATTCAGACAACCCTTCTTTAATTTTAAAAGAGCTCATTTTCCTGACTTTCAAAGGTTTAAAACTAGTCTAAGCTGCCACGTATCTAGTTTTCAGGCTCATTTCGATTGAAACGATTGATAAAACATAAATATAGAGCAGTTGTACCAGGAGCTTAAAAAAAAAACAAACTGCTCTCTCAAGCATCGACTTAGTTTCAATTTGGTCGCTCCGGTCCAAAAGCAGATAAACTCGGGCCATGCATCTATACCTACGTAGGGAAGCCCTCAGACATGATTCAGTATAAAAAAAAGAAAAAAACAATGTTTTTTCCAAATGTTTACGTCGCGGCGGCACGTGATTGGCAGTGACATGTCTGATTGGTTCAGGAGGGGAAACGGTAGCAAAGTGAGTGGGGAGCAAAGGAGAGGGTGGCCAAACACTGTTCAACCAACCACACAGGAAATCTCACATCTCTGCGTCACATACGCAGACGAACTGATTTCTGAGTATAAATCAGGCTTTAGGCTGCACAAACAGAGTTGGTCATCGTTTGGATTTCAACGATTCCGATCTCGATTCTGTTTCCATTCCTGTTAAAAACGATTATCGATTCCGATTCTTTGATGTGTAGGTCAACAGATCGCGACTTATCTAATAGTAGAATTTTTTCATAAAAAAAAAATGAGAAGGGAAGGAGCCTTTTCACCACATAGGCTGTTACTTTTCTGTGGCATTTTACCCCTCGCAGCCAACGTGAATGGGGTGTCACGTTGTTTGTTTGTCTTGGGAAAAGGAATAAAAATGTCTCTCCAAACGTTCTGGACACCTCGAGTCACTGTTGCAGGTCCCCAGCAGCAATATTTCACCATGGCTATAGTATATATTATAGTATATAATATATAGTTAATAATATAGTATAATATTAACACTGATAATACACATCAGAAAAATAGTTAAGTAACACAGTCCTAAAAGGAGGAGCAGAAAGTTTGTCCGATCTAGCAACAGTAACTAGGAAGGGGGCGGTGCTTACCAAAAGGTCAATTAAATACGGTACACTCATTTATTTTTCTGATGCAGGCGAAGGTGTTTTGCCATATTAGTCGTGCACCCTCCTTTGGCAGTAACACGCTTCCCGCAGGTTTTGCACTGCGCCAGGTAGCCGTCATTTCCCGGACTGAAATGCAGACAAATTCGAGAGCACCGCCCCCTTCCTAGTTACTGTTGCTAGGTCAGACAAACTTTCTGCTCCTCCTTTTAGGACTATGTTAATTTGCTATTTTTCTGATGTGTATCATCAGTGTTAATATTATACTATAATGACTATAAAGATTTTTGAATTTTGATTCCTTTTATCGGATCCATGTTGTGGCGAGTGAAGTCCCGTCGGTGACGGACGTGACGTCGACACTACTAGCGCGGAGTTGAGAACGCCAGGCGGAGTAACATCAACAAACTAGTGCAATAAATCAAAACAAAACAAAAAAAAAAATAGCGTGAACATTTAGGAACCGAAAAAAGGAATCGAAATTCAAAAATCTTCTAAAGGATTCCAGAACCGGACGTTAGGAACCGATTCCTACTTGGAATCATTTTTCGGTGCCCAACCCTCGGCACAAACAGAACCAGTGTTTTTGATTCAGAGTGATTGATTCAGAGTGAAACTATTGTGGTGGTTGATCGATAAGAAAAAGGATCAAAATGACATCATATGGGACTTTATAATATATTACACAAATATATTAAATCAGAACAGAAAAAGTCTGCGTTTATGGTTTATGATTTGGCTTCCAAACTCCTGGCATTTGGAGCTTTGAAGAAAAGAAAAAAAATCCCCAGCCTCCTAAAAATAAAGTTTTGCTAAAATTAAATTAACTATCCTTTGTGCCAACTAGTTCTCGTGTTTTTCCCATGAGACTTATCTGAATTCCTGAGCTCCATGGCAACGCTGGCTCTCATGACAAATACCCGAATCGCTTTGTTTAACCAGGTTAGAGACAAAAGCTTCATAATCTGTCACATCTATTTGCAGCCGGTGACCTGTCTGAGATGGGGAAAGTCGTCTGTATGTATGTTGGAGGTGAGCTTTCCTTTAGATCTTTCCCCATCTGATCACAAACACATGAAATTCAGCTGAGCATTTTAAAAACTGCATGTGCGCACCTGCTCAGCTCGGCCTCCAGGCGGTGCAGTTCATCTGTGAGAGCTTTCCGTTCGGCTCTCAGGCCGTCACAGTCCTGCTGCAAACAGGCACACCGCTGCTGCAATGCAACACAATCCTCTGAGGGAGGGAGGGAGGGAGGAAAGGAAGAAGGGAGTGAGTGAGGACACCAGATATCTCTAAATAAGTTAGATTTTTCCAATGAGAGCCCTGTCAGCTCCAGATGTTCACGGCTCACCCTGCAGCTGGTTTGCAGAGCTCTGCTGCTGCTGCTGCTGGGAGAAGGCCTCCTGCAGCCGTCCGATCTCCTCCTCGTACTTGGCGGCCGTCGTCCTCCAGTGCTCGAGCTCCGAGCGAACGCCGCCCAGGTTGGCCTGCAGCGCGGCGATCTCTCGTTCCCGCTCCGCCGTGGCTGCCTCCATGGCGTGTCGCAGGACGAGAATCTGAAAGCAGAAGCGGGGTTTTCTGATCAGTCGGGGGGGTCGACGTGGCCACAGGGGAGGCGGAGAGGAGCTCGGCTGGAGCTGCAGCTGTACCTCCTCCTGGGCAGAGTAGAGCTCCTCTCTGGTGTTGCAGATGGTGCTCTCCCTCTGCTCCCTCAGCGCCTCCATGTCAGCCTGCAGCTTCCCGAGTTGAGCTGCACACAGCGACATGGGAGAATCTCAGAAAAATGACAAACCAGTCCTTGTACATGACAGACAACGTGTGTTTCACTAACTCTGCAGGTAGTGGATCTGTTTGGTCGACTCCTCAGTCAGCTTGGAGTTACTCCTCCTCTCCTCTTCCAGCAGAGCTGGAACAATCACACAGACATGTTAACTCTTTAAAATGTTTTTCATTCACTATCGTCATGATGGGGGGGTTAGGGAATTAATCTTAGTCACCTTGTAGCTCCAGACATTTTTGCTTGCCAGTGTTGGCCAACTCCTGGGCTTCCAAAAGCTCTCTGTGGAGATGGTGGATGACCTGCTCTGTGTCTCCAGACTCCAAACCGGCCCGATGCAACTCAGCTGAAAGCACACAAGTCCATATTTTTAATCTTTAACTCAATCTGTCTCACAGTCAGTGTTGTACCTGAACGCGTTCATTGAACGAAAGTTCACCAACTAGTTCATATTTCACGCTAACGTGAACTGAGCGCGCTCTCTTTCTCCTTCACCAGCGGGGGGGCGTGAACGAGTTCATTTGGGCAGTTGTGAACGACGCTCCTTTAAAGTTCACGCACGGTCAAAACCGTTCCAGGTTTCCAGCAAACACCATTTAAAATCCACCACAAACGAGCCTGATATGTATCTGAGGAAATCAATCAAACATGGCAACACGGCTGTCGCTGCTGTCACGCTAACACTGCGTCATCAAATGTTTAAAACAAGCATGAAGGAAGATGAAAGCTGCAGTTACCCAGAGCTGGAGGAGACCCCCGACTCCCAGGGGGGATTAAAATATTGAAATTTGGGGGGGAAGAGAATTTGCAGATGTGTCTTATAATAAAGACCATTTGGCAGCAGGTTTTTCCTCATATTTTTAATCTACTGTAGAGCAGTGATTCCCAAAGTGTGGGCTGCGGCCACCTGCTGGACCGTCGTGGGACTGCAGGTGGGCCGTGAGAGGTCATTAAAATTAAACAAATGTGTTTTAAATCCTCGATCTTTTTTTAAATATGTTTTTAATTACTGTAAAATATTCATGACATGATTAAAATAAACATTAAGAAGTAATAAAACTAACCAGTTAAGTGTTATTCTACTGTCATCTTAACTTACAAGTGACAAGTGTCACCTTATTTGTTGACCCCTCACATTAATATCGGATCATGGTTCCTGGTCCTGTATGTTGATCACAGTTGTGATTAAAGGTTTCGGTGGGCTGTGGAGATTTTTCACATTTCAAATTGGTCCTTGGTATTCTGCTGCTGTAGAGAGAAGCTGAAACGGAAATGACAGTTTACATGGGCTGTCCCTTCAGTGCTGATGTGAACCCTGGTTGGTTCAGGATTCAGAATTGGACACATAGCTTTCGACAGTTAAAATGGATAGAATAATTGCCGTTTGAGGTGGTGTAGTATATGGGCAGTGGCAATCATTTTGACAAATAATTGCTCGCAGCAACATTAAAAAATAATTTAAAAAAAAATCTACTATTTAGTTAATTTTTTTGAAATGGTGAACTGAACTAGTTCATTTTAATTTTTGTGAACTATGAACTTAATTAGTTCATGTAGAAAGTGAACTTGCCCAACACCGGTCACAGTCTACAAAAAGAAGGGAACAACATCCTTCCATGGAGAAGCCAACAGCGTCCTCTAAAGGCCACCCGCTGCATTTCTGGGCTGATGGTCGGCGCAGACCAGCGGAGCTTAAATACCTTTGAGCAGAGCTGCTCTGTTTTGTGGTTCATTCAGCTCCTGGTCATCCATGTTGCCGTCTGAAACACACAAACGCACATTTAAAAATCCCAGTGCCTGATCAAAGACGAAAGAGAAACACTGCAAAGGTGAGACAGATAAATAATTATGTGAAAGATATTTGAATACTGCTGAAAATGTGATAAAAACCTGACAGATCTGCCCAAAACAAACGGGACCGTGTGTTTTTTACTGACCCGACGTGTCGTCGCTGCTGCGGTCCTTGCTGGGACTGAGAGTGTCTGACATGTCTGACT
This sequence comes from Hirundichthys speculiger, assembly GCA_018398805.1. NCBI lineage: Eukaryota > Metazoa > Chordata > Actinopteri > Beloniformes > Exocoetidae > Hirundichthys > Hirundichthys speculiger. The sequence continues at coordinate 148,750 of JAGFBZ010002356.1, read as the reverse complement.
CTTTGGCATCCATCTGACTCCCTGCAAACAAACAACAGGAACAGAGTTAATCCCTTGCACAAAAACGCCCTCATATCCTGTCTGAACCAGTGTGGATGCTTCTGTGTGGGTCCTCCACCTTTGAGTCGATCGGGGCTGGATAAAATGTTGTCCTCTGACGTCTGGTTGTTCTGTAGGTGGGCATCCATCACTTCTGCAAACATATGAACAGCAGAGCTTCATTTTCACTTCTCACCCATCGGTGACGAGTCAGCGATCCAACTACAGAGCGTCTGGTCTCACTGAGCTCAGACTGAACTGAAGGAAATCCTTAGAGACGGTTCAAGTAGATTCTTACCATCAAAGTTGGCCAGCTTGTTAATCGAAGAACTTACGGTCTCCTTCAGCTGTTTGACAGCTGCAAAGAGAAGAAAAAAAGAAACCAGAGAAATGGGTGAATATAAAAGTCAGGGCAGTTACAACACAGAGTTTGGACTCGAATGCACCTCCTTTATCCCAAACAAACGTCCAGCTGAACATCCTGTGAAACAACCGACAGCCGTGCATTAATTACCACTGACCCACTTATCAGTTATGGGGTTGTTTTAATTACAACTAAAACTTATTTTGGTTCCCAGTTTCCCCAGAATCATATTATAGCCTACCTGCACACTTTTTACTGTATTAAATACACATGTCTTTTACAGATATATTAATATTCTCTAAATCAGTGATTCCCAAAGTGTGGGCTGCGGCCCCCTGGTGGGCCACCATGGTACTGCAGGTGGGCCGTGAGAGGTCATTAAAATTAAACAAATACATTTTAAATCCTCCATCTTTTTTAAATATATTTTTAATTATTGTAAAATAGTCGGCTGTTTCCAGCACGACTGTATTCTCATCATCACAGCTACATAATGACACCAACTCTTACCTCCCAGTCTGCAGCAGCAGCTTTAAAGAGGAAAACCGAGCAGATCTGCACACAAACACCCTCCTGACTGAAAACACGCTGGTTTGACACCACGGCAAAACTCGGATCTGATCGTGAGAGCACGTGTTCGTTCCTGCTGCTCATTAATTAGATGAAATCTCCTCCCAGAGACACGAGGAGATGATGACGACTGCATAAAGCTGCAGCCTCATCCTGCTCATCTACCTGTGGACGTGGAGCACGTTCAAGAAAAAGAGAGAAAGGAAGAAGAAATGTTTTCCAGACAGGGCAACAGAGATGATTTCAGCTGACATGTATCAAAGACTAATTATATTCTGCTCTGTTCGTCTGTCAAAAAGGACAGTTGTCTCTTCTGTCCAGCGAAGCATTCAAGAGAAGAAGAAAAAAAGAGTCTGATATGAAATTGGATGCAAAAAAAAAAAAACACTTCCGGGCAGGTGGATCCTAAAGTAAACTCTGCTGCAGACAACTGGACAGGAGTCTGATCTGATGGAGAACACCAACATGTCCATATAACACATCTGCATTGTAAAGTCTGCTAACATGTACTCCTGTTTTGTCACAAAGGTCAGGCAGGGGTTGGTTCTCCTCGTACCAACAAAACATTCACAACTGCCAAACATTTCCATAAATCCTGAACCGCACGCTGCAGCAACAACTGAACGATAGCAGAATCTGCCACCAGGTAACTCAGAGACATCTTTGTTTGGTTTTGTGGAGCAGATATGTTATGAAAAGGACCAGTGCAGGACAACAGAAATCTTATTTACTCTCACCTCAGAGAGGGGATGGAGATTTCAGCACCTGAATTATGACCATCTTCTCGTTATGAAAAACATTACTACGGTGTACAGGAAGTTTCCGCTGTACAGCTGTTTTTAGTGCACTTAAGATGTCAACTTTTAATGCTGTGTAGCTGCTATAAACAACAGCGTCAAATAAATATGAAACAAGTAAAAACTAGGGCTGGGCAAGTTAACGCATTGATTTATTAACGCCGACATTTATTTTATCGCGCGTTAACGCATGTTGCTCACATGCTTTTGTTTTGAAAAGTCTGTTTCTGGCTGCTGCTTAACCAGAAGATAATTGGCAGGTAAACATGGAAAAGCTAAAACAGACATGGAGAACGGTAAAAATCCACAAACTTTACAGTTCAGGTAGCAACTCAGGTAGCAATATTAACAATTCTGTCTGAAAAAGAACAAAACTACTGGACTGCAACAAAACTTTGGCGTCATTCCTCCATGTTCCATCAGATCTGCTCCATGTGTTCACTGTCCTGCTGTTCTCTAGCTGGTTACTGCAGTGCGGCTCCATCTAGTGGCACAGATGTGTAATGACAACAGAAAGTCCAGTCCTCAATTATAAAACTAATTCAGATCTGTGGCCCACATTTTTGATCCAAGTCTAAAATTGAAATATTAAAAAAAAAAAAACAGGCTTTTTTTTTTGTGTTAGATTAAATAACGAACAACGTAATAATATGTCACTTTTTATTTTTATTTTTGATTGACAATTGAAAATGGAAAGAATGAATGATACACGGATTGATAAAGTTACTGAACTTTAACATGGACATTTTCATTTTAAAGAAGAGAAACAGAAACAAGGTTATTTGTAACAACGGACTAGTTGAACTCCCCGTTAAAAGTTTCTGCTGTTACCTCAGAAATTACCTGTTTTAATGTTCTGATTGTGCTGAGCCACAATCATTTTGTTGGATTTTGTTTGTAGACTTATTAAAAAATATTTTTATAAAAACAGAATGACATTAATGCCCTGGCAGTGGCAATAAGCTTTATTTTATTTTACATTTTTTAAGAAAAGATTTATACTAAATATGTGTTACTGACAAGTGCTGATGTTAAGTGTTTGAACAACAAATGTTATGACACTTTAGTTCAAATAGCAGAACATTTAAATAAAAGTGCATTTAACTTACTGCTGAATTTGATTTTGCGTATACAATGCAATTAATTGTGAAATAATGTGATTAATCGCGAGCAAAAATGTCAAGAAAGAACAGCAACAGCTGCTGTTAAACATGTTTTAGTGAAGAAAGGATTTTATACAGCTGATACTCTTTCAAATACGAGCGCCGAGGTGGTCAGCGCCGTTTTTTAAATTGCTCTAATATGTTTAAAGTAAAAGCAAGAATTAAAAGATAAGCACAACAACATCAGTGAATTAATGAAGGGAAAACTATAAAGATGGCATGTAGAGCTAAAAAAGATGAAAAGATTTGCCTACAATGAGGAAAAGAGAAAAGAAATGTTAATATTTGAAAGACAACACAGACTCTCTCCTACACTTTTTATAGTTTCAGAGCGAATCATTAACCTGAAAACCTGACTAATCTGAATTACTCTGAAAAATGAGGACATCATGTTCCTCAGGATATTTACTTACATTTTACTTACATTCACTAGGTTGCTTTTTTTTTTTTCTTTTTTCTTTTACTATTAGACAGGGTATTTTGAAATCCCTCATTTGTAATTTGTAAATTTGTAATTTTTGTAATTTTTTGTACATTGGGCCTGCACATGTGGGCCAGAGTTATTTTGTCTAATTTGTTATTCTTATATATTTAATTCTTGGTAAGATGTAGTATTTAAAGTGTTAATATACTTATTTTATATGTAGAGTATTGTTGTTTTTATAGGATGGAGCACTGCAACGAAAGAATTTCCCGCAAGGGATTAATAAAGTATTTTCAATTCAATTCAATTCAACATACACAATGTCACAATCCTGCCAGAAGGCAGAAGCTCATTTTCTCCAAACTAACTCCAATAAAACAGACCTCAGATGAACTCACCAGCCACTTCATTAAGCACAGCTGTTCAGCAGCTCGTTAACACAGTAATCAACCACGCAGCAGCGACTCAACACATTTATTCACGTAGACGACTTGTTGAAGTTCAAACCAGCATCAGGATGGAGCAGAGAGGGGATCTAAGCGACTTTGATGGTTGTTGGTCTGAGTGTTTCAGGAACTGCTGGTCTACTGGGATCTTCTCCTCAACCATCTCCAGGGTTTCCAGAGGATGGTCCAAGGAAGAGAAGATATCCAGCTGTTGAGGTCAGAGGAGGATTGACAGACTGGTTGGAGATGAAAGAGATCCATGACCACAGTGGACCATCTTCTGATGGATGATGCTCCATGATCATCTCTAACTGGTTTCTGGATCAATGAGTCCACTGTCCTCCAGTGGCCTCCACAGTCACCAGATCTACGTCTGCTAAGTGGGAGCTTCTCATCATGGATGAGGAGCAGCTGTCGTGTCAAACATGGACCAGAACCTCTGAGAAACGTTTCCAGCACCTCGTTGAGTCTATGACACCAAGAATTAAGGCGGTTCTGGAGGTAAAAGGAGGTCCAACCTGCTGCTGGCGTGTAATAAAGTGGCTGGTGAGTGTAAATAACCCGGCTTTTTTTTTCCTTCCTCTTCTGACAAACTCGAGCAGTTGAAAATCTAATTCAATAGATGATGTGTCAAATTCAGGACATCTTCATTTATGAGAAAAAAAAGACCTAAAGATTAGGGGTGCACGATAACTATCAGGCCGATAACAGGAAATTATGACGTCATACCGATAAGTCCGATATCATGACGAATAGCCCCGATAACATATATATTTCTGTCAACACGGCAGTGCGTCGCTCCCTCTGAGCCTTGAATAACTGGCAGTGAATGTTATGTTCAAGTGACGTCGGCATAATCAGAAAAATGATTTCTCAATCAGGAAAATCAAGAATACCCCCTCATGCCAGAAAACAACTCGTTAACTCGGTCATAATTTTGGTAGTTGCTAACTTGAATCGATATTCGCAGTATTTCCCCTCATCTTACACATAAAGAAAAAAATAGAAAAGGCTGAAAGAACAGCTAGCAAACAAGGGAACGGAGGAATTTACGTTACACCTTGAATGCAGCCTGTAGCACAGCGCTGATCACAACAAACATGGCGGCATGGAGCTTCGTTAAAGTTTCAAAAGAAGATAGTTTGGTGGTTATTTGTGACGAATCTTACGAGTGAATTCTAGGAGGAGGGAAGCACAAGCTTTAATACGTAAAACCTGATCAGCCACCTACAACATAACAATCACTTCCATGGAGTTTTGAAATCGCGCTAACACGAGCTAATGCTGACGAGCGCAAGCCAGCAGCAGTCTCCCCTCCCCTCTCATGTAAAGCTTCCATGAGATAAAAAAAAAAAAAAAAAAAAAAATCACTGAAACTCCTTTACTTTAATTAAATGTATTAATTAAAATGAAACCACAAGCCAAAATCATTTAAATGCTAATCCTTTTCAGTTTGTAATTTTGATGCATGTATTTCCATCAGTTCAAGGAGCCTTTATTTTTTATATCAGTCAGTAATGAATCTTATTTAAGTTGATGTGAGATATCAAATAGGTTTGTTTGATAGCTTTACAAAAATGTTTGAGAGGCTTGCCAATAGTTTTTCTTTGTAAAAAATAAACATCTATTCATTTAAAGAGTCCAAACTGTTTTTGGTTGTTCATAGTATTGATGTAATGATCTTAGGTATATGTGTGTGTTATCGGTTATCGGTATTGGTTTTAAAACAGTTATCATGCATCCCAGTTAAAGATGAAGATTCTTTTCTTCTGTGTGACTTTAAAACGTGTCTAGAGACACCAGACGTCTGTGACGAGTCAGTAAACAGCAGGAATGGATGTTTGTACTCACGCGGACACTCAATCAACTGTTGGATTCTAGTCGAGTCTCCTCCGCTGTTGTTCACATGACAGTTGTCTGATAGAAACACAGAAACCTGACATTATTTTTAAGACTAACCAGGCTGGAGCCGGCCATCTGTTCATCTTTGGATTTACATTGATTCTGCTCAGTTACGCCAGATTTCAAAGGCTCGGGCCTGTCGTTTTGGATCTGACTGGAATAAATACTTGTTTAATTTCTTCCCGGATCATACTGAACTGAAGATCTGAAAGCAAACTCTGGATTAAATAAGCAGAATCAAAAAATTTAAGAGCACCAACTTGCTCAAAACTTGGAGAAGGCTTCAGTTTAGAGTCGGCGCTACAGACTAGCCTTGTTTCATTCAGAGCCACAGAGAGGACATTGAGACGAGGACATTGAGACGAGGACATTTATGATGAGGACATTGTCACGAGGAAACACAGAGACAAGCAGGTAGAAAGCATAGCAATGCTGAAGACTTGGAGACAGACGAACACGATAAGGACAGACAGACGCTCGTGAAAAATGACAGGGCAGAAATCAAAGCCATTAGCATTTTTAGAAAGGTAGTTTTAAAACCAGGAGCTTCTCTAAAGTTAAGAAAACATCATCGGCAGTTCAACATCAGTCTCAGAGCCTTTCAGAGTCTTAAACTGGGACAAAAAAAAACCAACTCATCTGATCAAACTCTTTCACCTCATCAAGCAAACTAAATGTAAACTGTTATCTGTTATTAAAATGTTATCTGTTCAACACAAAATATGACCAAAAAATTCAATAAAATTTCAACAAAATCAAGAATATTCCTCAGGAAAATGTAAATTTGTTTCCCTGCTGGACAAGGAAACAGCCTCTGAACATGAGATTTTAGAAGTGAATCTAAATAAAACAAGTCCGTTTTCAGGGAGGAAAAGTTCCTCTGGACTCAGGTTTAATTCAGGCTTAATACCTGTGAGGCCAGATTTGAGCAGGACACTGAGACGTCATAAATCTACACATAAAAACTGACAGGCGCTGATAAAAACTGGATGTAGAGTCGTCTGTCAGTCAGAATGTTGTAAAAATGTCTTTGGGAAAGACTCACTACCATGTTGCCTCTTCTGTCTTTTAGATAAAAGGAATATTTCTCAGTTCTCGTTCAACAAAAAACTTTCAATGAACCTTGAACGTGTCAACAACTGGATCCAATAAAGACTTCCACAAACATCTCATTTGATAAATTTTCCACGAGGATCCAGTCAAAAGTTTGGATGAGCAGATGTGCCCAGCTGTGACAGATACCTGGAATATTTGCTAATTTACCAGTAATTTAACGTACAGGTGTGTGGAAAAGCCCACCCCCTTTCAATTCCAGGGTTTTTGGTCCTTACCAAGTCTTAAAGTCAAGTGACTACAATATTACAACAAAATACGACACGTTCAATCCATCAGTCAACAATAACTGAACTAAACTGCAGAAGCCTTGGTGCTGAGTTACGAGGGTCAGAAGCAGACAGGTGCGGCCAATCAAACACACCTGGCTGATTTATCATCAGCGAGTGTGAACACCTTCGTCAGGGGTGTCAAACTCCAGTCCTGGAGGCCCGCTGTCCTGCAGGTCTTAGACGTTTCCCTGCATCAGCACACCTGATTCAGACAGTTTGGCAACTGTCTTCCTAGAAATGATTTTCCTAACACCTCGATGCCAGGGTAAATAATTAAAATAAAAACACTTCAGACTCTACAGGCTGTGGTTAGTTGTTAGAAGATTATTATCTGCAGTACAATTAGGTTCAGAAAGGTTTGAACAAGACCTCTAAACTCAAGACTTCTGGAACAATGGCACTTTGACTCAAAAGACCAGCGAGGAGATGTCTTGCCACGAAGCAGAGGAGCAGGTTTGGTGAAAACCAAACGGTATCGGGCTGTAAATGAGTTTACCACAGATTCTTCCGTACAGCCAAGTATTTGAAACTAGGGGTGCACGATAATTATCGGGCCGATAACTATCGGGATGATAACAGCAAATTATGACGTCATTCCGATAAGTCCAATATCACGACGAATAGCCCCGATAACATATATATTTTTGTCAACACGGCAGTGCCTCGCTCCCTCTGAGCGTTGAATGACCGGCAGTGAATGTTATGTTCAAGTAACGTCGGCATAATCAGAAAAACTATTACTCAATCAGGAAAATCAAGAATACCCCCTCTTGCCAGAAAACAACTTGTTAACTCGGTCATAATTTTGGTAGTTGCTAACTTGAATCGATATTTGCAGTATTCTCCCACATGTTACACATAAAAAAAATAGAAAAAATAGATAAGGCCGAAAGAACGACGAGCAAACGAGGGAACGTGGGAATTTACGTTACACCTTGAATGCAGCCTGCAGCACAGCGCTGATCACAACAAACATGGCGGCGTGGAACTTCGTTAAAGTTTCAGAAGAAGATAGTTTGGTGGTTATTTGTGACGAATCCTCCTAGTGAATTGTACGAGGAGGGAAGCACAAGCTTTAATACGTAAAACCTGATCAGCCACCTACAACATAATCGCTTCCATGGAGTTTTGAAATCACGCTAACGCGAGCTAATGCTAACGTGCGCAAGCCAGCAGCAGTCTCCCCTCCCCTCATCTAAAGCTTCCATGAGATTAAAAAACAAAAAAAAAATCACTGAACCTCCTTTACTTTAATTGAATGTATTAATTAATATGAAACCACAAGCCAAAATCCTTTAAATGTTAATCCTTTTCAGTTTGTAATTTTGACGCATGTATTTCTTTTTTTTTGGCTCTAGTGGCCTTTATTGAAAGTTGAGAGACAGGAAGGGGGGCAGAGAGAATGGGGAAGACACGCGGGAAAGACTCGCCGAGCCGGGAATCGAACTCACGACCAGCCGCACGAGGACTGTAGCCTCTGTATATGGCCGCCTGCCCTAACCACTGCGCCACCGGGGCGGCCAATGATGCATGTATTTGTTGATGTTGATGTGTTGATGTGAAATGTCAAATAGGTTTGTTTGATAGCTTTACAAAAATGTTTGAGAGGCTTGCCAATAGTTTTTCTATGTAAAAAATAAACATCTGTTCACTTAAAGAGTCCAAACTACTTTTGATTTTGTTCATAGTATTGATGTAATGATCTTAGGTATATGTGTGTGTTATCAGTATTGGTATCGGTCTTTAGGAGCTGAAAGTTATCGGTTATCGGTTTTAAAAAACAGGTATTGTGCATCCCTATTTGAAACACTAACCGTCTGACAGCTAAACCTCGACTGAGATCGGACTAGAGATCGTGACTGAAACGCTCAGACGAACTTAAGATCCTCCACACAGTCGAGGCAGAGTTAAACCGGCCAAGAGACAGAGACTTTAATTCACTGCTGCTCAAAGCGACCCTGCAAAGGAGTATTTTTCAAGAACTGTTCATGCCAGGTTGTATTTATCCAATTTGAACACACGACAAATTATTTAACACCTGATACATGAAAGTCTGCAGGATGGTGTTTCTTTGTTAACTGACAGAATCTGAGCTGGACACATTCTTTCATATCATGTATTAATTTGTTTTCTTAATCTTTTAGAACTAAAACCTGCCGGTCAGAGTCCTGTACACAGATCAAACTGTTATGATAATCAAACCGACTACCATCAACATCTTCCTCTCGACCCACTGCACCATCATCGGTGTCTGTATCCCCCTCATCCTCGTCTTCGTCCTGGCCCTCAGGTTTCTGCAGGCTCTGTTTGTCTTCGACAGGCTCCTCTACTGGTCCACGGGACACAATGTCGACATCTGCCATGTGACCAGATCAGACATAGACCATTTTGTCGAAAACTTTCACCAGCCAGACACGTGCAAAGAACAGTCGTAATGATGGCGGGTGGCTACTGAGGCAGAGTGTTGGAGTGGGACAGTAACCTGTGGTGCTCATGATAAAGTGTCTTCATTCAATCACCAGAAAATCACCGGAAATCAGTGACACAACCCCCCCCCCCCCAAACAGAAGAACACCAAAGCAGTGGATAGTTTAGAAACTGGAGGAGAAAATGATTATCCAACAAGCCCAGTGTCCACCTGAGAACGAGTCCAATGAGACGGAGAAGACCCGCTGGTGTCATCCAGCTGACAGCGAGGTTTCTACACTGACATTATTCCAGGAGGCTCATTTATGGCAGTGTTTGTATATTTAAAAAAAATAAATCACAATTTGAGATCTGTCTTGCAAACAAGAAAAAATAAATAAAAATATGTAAACATGTATCGGTATAATGTATAAAGAGGCAGCACCTAAATAGTCTCATCACAGTTAAGTTCAACATGTAAATTCATAGTTTTTTCTGTTTTATTTGTTAAGTATATTCTACAGACTACCTGTCACATCCACGTATACTCATATTCCTTTTAAGTATTTGTTTTATACTCTATAATACGTATATTGTATTCTTTACAAAACCAAATATAAAACAGGTATGAGACAGTCAAGGTTGATTGTTTCTTCATAATTTCCAAACGTCCAATTGTCTTTATTTAGGTCAGTGATTCTCAAAGTGTGGGCTGCAGCCCCCTGGTGGGCCGTTGTGGTACTGCAGGTGGGCCGTGAGAGGTCATTAGAAATAAACAAATATGTTTTAAATCCTCAATTTAAAAAAAAAAAATATATTCTTAATTACTGTAAAATATTCATGACATGATTAGAATTATTTAGAAGTAATAAAACAAACCAATTGAGTGTTATTCTACCGTCAACCCAATATGACAAGTGTCACCTTATTTGTCGACCCCTTACATTAATATCGGGAGATAACTTCTAGTCCTCTATGTTGATCACAGTTGTGATTAAAGGTTTTTCACATTTAAAATTGGGCCTTGGTATTCAGAAGTTTGGGAACGGCTGATTTAGCTAAACTGATCATCTCTTTCAAGCAGCAACAGGATTTTAAAGCAGCTGTTTCTGCATTTCTGTCTAAATCATCAAAAAGTGGAACATGAATCTGAATCACTTCAAGATCTTTACACAAGTATATTTAGGGATTGTGTGGATGTTTGTGGACTTCATAAATCATAAAAATATCTAAACTCAAAAGCGAGCCAGCCGTTCGTGTCTCCTGCCTGAGGAGCCCTAAAAATCTAAAATCCCACTACCTTCAAGATGAAAACAGAAAATGAAATGCCAGATTTCCACAATAAAAGACAAATGAAGAGAGAGAGAGATGAGAGCAGTGAGCCACGATGAAGCACACTGGACTTCATGCAGGAAGCTGTCATGCATCATTAGTGCAGGATGAGGTGGTGAAATTAGCGGCTGCAGGCACAGAGCAGCAGACAGTAACGTGTCCCAGAGCAGACCAGGGACACGTGGACTCACCGAGACTGTTGTTTTCTTTAACGCTTTTCTCTTGTAGCTGCTCTAACCGCACTGTAAACAACAACAACAACAACAGCAGAGAAGGTGTTGACTCACGGGAACTGGTCCTCACAACTAGACTAAAACCAGTTCTGGTCTAGCCGCTAGCTGCTTTGTAACGTCCCCATGTTGAGGGGACAGTTAGTGATGCTGGACGTTGACCTGCTAAACCTTTAAAACAGGACTGAGTATTTCAGTTTGATTGATGTGATACCTCTATTACATCAACCACCCAAATTTAGACCAAAGATCTGGTTTACGGTTTGGGGGAGAATAAAATAATCCAGGGAGCCGGTGGTCAGTGATGTTTAAGGTAAGTCTTCAGGTGATTAACGCAGCGGTGAAGCAGCTGTGTGTTCGTACTAGGGGTGCTCCGATCAGGGTTTTTGGGGCCGATCACCGATCACCAATCGCTGAAATCAATATCGGCCGATCCGATACCGATCACCGATCACACAGTGTCAATTTGAACTTGAACCTTGCTTTTAATAGTGTAGCATTAATTACTCATATATTTAAGTTATTCTTTAACACTGTATATCAAGCATCATTAAATAAATAGATGAGAGTATCATGAATTGGTAAAAAACTCCAAATGTCACTCCTGAAGCTGACCGCTGTGGCTTTCTCATTCAAAAGAGAATTAATATGTCCATACACCGTCTGATATAACTCCGGCAGGCACACATCAGTGAAGTATTTACGTCCTTGGTGAACATAACGTGCATCCAAGTGATTCACTAGAAGCTTAAACCCGAGGTCGTCCACGACAGACAGCGGCTGGTGGTCCAGGCATATGAACTCCATAAGACTCTTTCAAATATAGGGCCCTATGCAATCCGTTTTATTTTTTCTCAAATTCCGTTTTAATTTTTTTCATTTTCGGTGTTTTTCGGTTTTTAATTTTTGAGAATTCCATTTTAAGCATTTTATGCAAATTTAACCCCAAAACAGAATATAAAGTAATGAAATATAGACAATTTATCCAATATAACTGTAAACTTTAATGTTTTTATACTTTTAAACATATTATGTCCAACAAAACATTGTTTTTTTATTTTTACAAAAAAACCTAGTTTTTTCTATGTAATAAAAAAGAAAAAAAATAATTCAAATAGGTAAAATCCATTTAAAGTGCAGAAAAGAAAAATTGCAACAGTACTACACTAATCATTTTAGTTTGTTTGATTTATTCTGTTATCAGACAGTTTGTCATAACGTGCATGATATTTTTCAGGTATGTCATGACAAACTATGTGTCTGATAACAGAAAAAACTATATTTACTACAGCTGATGTAGATGCTATGAAATCCAAAGCAGTGAACACTGAACACTGGTTGTGTGTATGAGTGTGTCCCCGGGTTTTTTTTTTTTTTTCTTTAGGTGTTCCATCTATTACAGACAGCCGTTTAAATAAATAATTATCAGCCTCTTTGTGTTTAGCTCGTTGAGTGACTCTCGCCTTTTTACGTTTGTGCTTTTCACTTATTCATTGATCCTCGTTGGAAGACCACGGGGCAGACCAGGACACGCTGGAGAGATGATATCTCTCAGCTGCTCTGGTGGAAGCGGCCGGGGGGAGGGAGGTCTGAGCCCCTCTGCTGAAGCTGCTGCCCCCGCGAGCCGACTACGGACCAAGCAGGAGCTAATGGATGGATGGAACTGATCCTTGCACATATATTTTGTGTCCATTCAATCGTGTGCTGGCAAAATTTGCAGAATTTTGAATCGTCAGACACATAATAATCTCGGATAAACTGCTCTGCTTTGTACCCGAGTAAACTGCTAGTTCCTTTGCTTCTTCGCCGGTGTCTCGGGTGCCGCTTCGACGTGTTTTTTTTTTTTTTCTATGATGAGGAAAGCAGGGGCAGAGAAGCTAGTGTCCACACCTTTTCGTGAACCCTCTTGGAACATTTTCTCGAAAGAAAAGTTCCTTTTAGTCCGGGAGAAAAAAAAAGAAAAAACTTTTACGCAAATTGCCATTCAGTTCTGTTATATTGCGCATTTAAAGTGAATTCCGTTTTTAATCTCCAATTCCGTGATTTCATGATCGCGGATTCCATAGGGCTCTATACACAGTGAATGCGCACGAGAATAGAGTGTTTTTGATCGGCTCTTTTGATCGGCTTAAAGGAGAATTCTGACCGATCCCGATCATATGCATATCGGCCGATCCCGATCAGGTCACCGATCGATCGGAGCACCCCTAGTTCGTACCCTGCAGGGCAGCGAGTCTCTCGTTGGTGAAGTCGTTGTCGGCCTGCAGGGCCTCGATACGAGCCTGGAGAACCTGCTCCTTCTCCTCCATCTCCTCAATCCTCATCTCCAACTCCCTCTTCTCCGTTACTCCCTGCTGGGTCAACTCTTCCTGCCGGCCCTCTGCTGCCTGGAGGAGGGGGAGGGGGTGGGGGGGGACAGAGGAGTGAGAGGGAGGAGAGGAGAGGAGAGGAGAGGAGAGGATGAGAGGAGGGGATGAGAGGAGAGGAGAGGAGAGGAGAGGAGAGGAGAGGAGGGAGAGAGGAGGAGGAGGAGGAGGAGGGAGAGGGAGAAGAGGAGGAGAGGAAGAGGGGAGACTTCTCTTCTCTTCTAGAAGAGGTCTTCTCCTTTCTGAGGGGAGAGGGGAGGAGGAAAGGAGAGGAGAGGAGACGAGATGAGGGGAGAGGAGAGCATTAGAGAAAAGCACATTAGAAGACTAATTAAAAAAAACTAAATTAAAAAAATCAAATAAAATATAAACAATTACAGCTACAAAATACAAAGACATTTTGCTGCCATCTGGAAGAAGCAAACGTAATCAGATTAATCTGGAACATCCGTTAAATCTGCCAGACAGGAAACGTGGCGTGTTGCTTCAGGTACCTTGATTTTGTCAGTGAGCTCCTTGATCTCATTGACGGCAGCGTTGTACTTGTTAGCCAGCTCCCTCAGCTCCTCCTGACTCCTCTCTGACATCTCCTTCAGGTGGGTGCACTCATCCTCCGTGTTACTGAGCGAGCGCTGAACAAACATGGAGACGGTGAGGGGAAAACAAGGAGCGCCTCTACCTCATGATGTCCGTACAGTAACTACACCTTCCTGTCCTGACTCACCTCCACCTCTGACAACTTCCGGACCACCTCAATCTTCTCCTGGAGGACCCTCCTCAGGGACTCCTTTGCCGTCGTCTCGTAGTTGTGTTTGTCCTCCTGAAGAGCCAAGAGCTCTTTCCGCATCCCCTCCTCCGTCTGGGACTGTCGGAGGATTTTCAGAAGTTCAAGAATTATGTTTAAACTGAATCTGGATCCACATGTTGAAGAATAACCTCACAATCGCAGCATCTCGTACCTTAGAGTAGGTCTGCAGCTGACTGCCCATCACCTCCAGTCTGGAGAGCAGACGGTCCTCATCTATCAGAGCCTGGTGGAGTAAGACAAAGGTATGAAAAAGCTTTTTATCTTCATGAACGGATCTTAAGTACATTTGTTTGTTTTACAGCCACCATTATTTAAACAAACGTAATTACCGGCCGTTCATGGCTACTTCCTCTATAATTATAGCTGCTAGATGGAAAACTGACACTTCACAGTCCCAAACCAGTCAGCAAAGTTTTAACCTGTTAAAAATGTCTGCTAAATCAGTGGTTCTCAACTGGTGGGTCACGACCCAAAAGTGGGTCCCAGACCCGTTTTCAGTGGGTCGTGGGCCTTTGCCTGGGGAAGGAAATGCTTAAAAAAAAAAGTGTCATTTATACTCCTTAACAGTAGATGGCGATAATGTCCTATAATGCGAGTTGACACCTGCCAGTTCACACCATAGAAAAAGACCTGCAGCGTTTGTTTACATATGTTGAGGAGGTGAAACACAGATACAACGAAGAATATATGAGATATGGATTTTCTTATCTTGAAGACAAAGGTCAGTGAGTGGCTATTCAGCTAAAACTATATATTTTGAGTTCTTTTTGAAACTACTGCTTAGTGGTTGCACTGTTTTATTTCATATTTATGCATAAAAGCACTATTGAGTCTTAAAAATGGCTGTTACTGAAATGTTCTGATTGTTACGTCAGCTTTATGATTAATGCTTAAATAAGTGACTAGATAGTTTTAATAGGAAATTGTTATATATTCAGGAAGTGGGTACTCAGCAAATGCTACATATTTGAGTTCTTTTTGAAACTACTGCTCAGTGGTTGCACTTTTGTTCATGTTGAGTCTGTTAAAAAAGGCTGAAGTTACTGAAGTGTAGTGTTTGGGATTTAATTAAAATGCAGCTAATTGAGCATCAAAGGGAATATTTCCCACTTGAAGTCATTTTGGTTTTTGCTGTTTTGGTTCACCAATAAACTTATTTTTGTGTGTTGGCATTCAGAGATATTCTATTCTACTATCTCTGATTCAAACTGCACGATCTTTTCATTCAATAAATTTGAGAAGTTGGAAATTTTCCTTGACTTGGGTCGCAGCTTGCCATTAAGGGTGATGGTGGGTCCTGAATCCAGACCAGTTGAGAACCACTGATCTAGATAACTGAAGGTCATGGAGACTGAAGAGCGTCTGCCTCCATGTCCTCCAGAAAGTCTTCAGAACCGTTTGGTCTGCATGTTTGACAGCGATAGAGCTGCAGAACGACCTCATTTCCTACCTGCCAGCTGCTCTCTGAGGCCTCCTGGGTGGTGGTCAACAGGCGCTGCAGCGTGGCTAACTTCTGCTCCAACATCTGCTCTCTGTGTAAGGCCTCCTGGAGGAACGGGAGAAGGGGGAGATGTTCACCGAGTCATACAGGAAATAAAAACCTCATAGGAAGATTGTTTAAAGAAATCTGTCATCTTTGGTTTCCTGCCAGTTTTAGTTCAAAGTCTTTCACAAATACAAGGTTTGAAAGGATCTTGTGTTTGTGTCACGGATGATGCAGTGTTAAATGAGTGGTGGGTCGTTTCCAAATATGACTAACGTCCAAGAAACACAGCTGGCCAGCAAACTCATCAGAGCAGAGGCCTGATTTGTCACTTTGAGTGCAGTACCAAGGATGGACCAGTAGGTGTCAGTGCCTCACCTGTAAATACTGGGAGAGCTGGAACAGTTCCTGAGAGTACATACTGGGAGTGTTGGCCGAAACCTAACAAACATATAAACAATTCATAGAAACATGGTGACAGTTTGTTTGGATTAAAGGTGGGGAGAAAGACAAAAAAAATGTACACACAGACTTCACTCACACAGCACAATGTGTGTGAGGGGAAACATCCATGCCCCAAAAGTCAAATATTTGTAATTGTACACGGCTGTCATTTATAGTGACAGGCACGTCAGGCGAGTGTTTTTACAGGCACTATGGAGACATTCAGACTAGGGATGTTCCTGGCGACTAATTTCCCCGTTGACTAAATGAAAATTTTAATTAAGACTAGTCGACTAGTCTAAAAAAAAGATGTGCTCCAGCCTGGAAGTTATCAGTTTGCGTCCCAGCACGGTGTATTCGGGCTCAACATATTCCATTAGCTTCCTGAAGCCTTTACCTTCCACAAAGTTAAGTGGAAGCATATCTTGCGAAGTCATTATCGTGATGAGCTGCGTTATCCTCTCAGACCGGACAGGAGAACACGTCTCCGGGTAAACAATATCAAATCGGCCTGAGTGTGGCTAGCACCGCTAGCATCAGCAGCCGTCGTCTCGTGCAGATTAACATCCAAATGCTTGAGTCGAATGTGGCTGCGCATTGCTCCAGTCGAGAGATTGTATGCCAGTTGTTTTTGACACAGTCTACATACTACCTTGTTTTCATTTTCTAGAAAAAGATAACTATCAGCCTGATAGTTATCGGGTCGATAGTTATCGTGCATCCCTAGCTTCTGGGCGTGCAGCTGAGTAAGAGCCGGCCAGTCAGGGTTCCTGCTTCGGGATGGTTAATTATATTAGAGAAGTGGTTCAAATCTAATCACAGCTCATCCCGAACACACTCGCACATCAACCTAGATTCCACAGAGAGGTTACGCTGAGGCCCTGCTGTTCCCACCGCTGTACGCTACTACTACCATCCTGAACTCTGCTGGCTGGAATGATCCAGAAAATTACATTACAGCATCTATTTGGAACAAGAACATCATTATGCTGCCTGCCGTGTACATTTTATGATTATTTTAAAAGGAAAATATGAGTGAAGGAGATGGAAAAAGAAAATAAGTTGAGCTGTTAAATACCTTTATTATTAGTTATAATAAAATGTATTTTAGCTCCTCCTTCTATTACAACAAACATAATCAAAAATGATGTTTTAATGGCACGTCCCTGTCAAGAAATACTACTTTTATCATCAGCAGCTGATTTCATTGATGGAGACGAGCCTTAAAAGAACAGACGTGAAAAAGCCAATCAGTTGGTCCCGATGCCGTTTTCTTTTAAACACAGCGCAGCAGAATTTAAACCTGGCGAGCGTCGCATCACGGCTCCGGTTCAGCTCTTCACGGGAGAGCAAAGATGGGCAAACTTTGATGGACAGATGAGGAAACAACTAAAGGGACAACAGCAGGACCAAGAAGAAGAGCTCTGCTCAACCACAAGGGAAACTAAATCTGTAGTACTACGGCACTGACTGGCATCAATCCTGCATGAGACTGATAGTCCTGAGTGTGTGTGTGTGTGTGTGTGTGTGTGTGTGTGTGTGTGTGTGTGTGTGTGTGTGTGTGTGTGTGTGTGTGCGTGCGTGCGTGCGTGCGTGCGTAAATGCCACTTATGTGTGTTAAACACAAACAGATTCAGCTGATTGAATGAATGAAAATATACACACTTAAAATCAGCATCTGGGATGGGACAACAGATTCAGCAGTTCTGCTCTTACCTTGTCTACAGGTAGTGGTAAAGGAGCCTGGATGACACTGAAAGAGATAAAAGAGAGGAGAAAAAACACTTCATCACCATGGAAACAGCAGCGAGCAAAGACAGATGGAGTAACCACAGCGACAAAAGACAAGAAAAAAAAGCTCTTGAAGGTCTTTTTTTTCCTCTTAAGTTAGTGCACAACAGTTTAAAAAAAATCTCTTTGTTTCAAACGGTTAAATCAATAATTTTTCTGGAATCTGAAAGATCGACAAGAAAAGAGAAAAAAAAAAACCGACTCAACAGGTTAAAATTAACACACATAATGAGCCGTCATTAAAACTGGACTGATGCTTTGGTGAGTTCACATAAGGAAACTACGGAGCGTCCTGGTCCAGGACCAGGTCCAGGTCCAGGTTCAGGACCAGGACCAGGACCAGGACCAGGACCAGGTCCAGGCCCGAGATCCAAGGCCCGGACCAGGACCAGGTCTGCAGCAGGTGTGATCTGTGCTTCACTGGAGGCATTTAGTTCAAATCCAACTCCATGATGAATTTCAGTCCTGGAATAAAAGCTTTGGGCCTTTTTTTACGAACTGCAAAATGAGTGTAAAATTATCTCTGCAAATCTCTGGTCATGTGACGCCACCTGGGTCTCTAATTCCCTCCCTGCTGCAGGGGCTTAAAGGGGGTTCATGTTGGGAGGTCTTTCCTCTGTGACTCTTCAGCTCTGGCTGTCCATCATCTGTCCACCAGGGGACGAGTCTGTCCACAAGGGGATGAGTCTGTTCCACCAGGGGACCATGGGACGAGTCTGGTCCACCAGGGGACGAGTCTGGTCCACCAGGGGACGAGTCTGGTCCACCAGGGGACGAGTCTGGTCCACCAGGGGACGAGTCTGTTCCACCAGGGGACGAGTCTGGTCCACCAGGGGATGAGTCTGTTCCACCAGGGGACGAGTCTGGGACTCAGAGTCAGAGGCCCTCAGTGTTTAAAAGTGATGCAAATTAAAAAACAGACCTAACATGTGCCAGGATCTTTGCATATCAAGACTCTTTTACATAAAGAGGTTTAAAGTTTAAGGTTTAAAGTTTAAGTTTGCTAAATAAACACATTTGCTGCTAACAAATACATTTTTTTTTTTTATTTGTCAGTAAAATTTTTTTGAACCAAAAGTTCAAAAAGGAGCAGCAAAGAAGCTGAATTGATCCATCAGTCGCTCCTCCTCTCCATCCAGGATCTAACCAAGACAAACAAACAGGGACAATGTTCACTTCCGCCTTCATTTAGTTCAATTCAAATCAATAATAATTAATCCCCAAAGGGAAATGATATGTAGCAGTGAGTATTTAAGTGTTCAGAGAAACAGTGTAGATGGATGCAGCTATGTTCAGGAAGGAGCTCCTGTAGGTTTGTGTTGACTGTTCAATCACTGTATTACAAAGAAGATGCTCAGCGCCGTTATTTATCATCTCAAGTCTCCAGGACAGTCCCTAGAAGAGAGCCAGACGTCTGCAGATGAGACCTCACTCTCACACAAATTTAATCCTCTGAGATCCATGTTGAACAGTCATAACTGTGCACTGTGGAAATATTTGTTTCCATAGATGGTGTACTCTTCTCCTTCACTAAGCTGAGCTTCTAGATAACATGTGTCAAACACAAGGCCCTCGGGCCAAATGTGGCCCGCCACGTTATTTTATGTGGCCCTCAAGCGCTTGTGCATTATTGGCTTAAATTTTAAACCAATATTTTAAGACTTAAAATAAGCTTACGCCGCTTTAAAGTGCATATTGACAATAAACTACATCTCTCATAATGCATTTATCGTTACCCACAACAATAACAGTATATCACCATGAGCAAGAACTCAAGACGATTTTCAGAACTGATGAATTTGAGAAAAACCTCTACAAACTAATCCCAACATGTCCAAGAAAAGAGAAATTGATGCAACAAGAAGACCGTTTTATCAATAACGGGACGAATAAAAGTTTGTATCTCAAGGTGAAAAAACATTGTCTTTTGTGTTATGAGGCGGTGTCAGTCGTAAAAGAGTTTAATCTACGTCGGCATTTTGACAGAAAAAAACTTAGAAATAAATACAGAATCCGTTATTTAACAATATAATAAGGTGTAGTTTAATATATTTTGATTTATATTGCATTTTGTAACACTCATCCTGTCAATCTGGCCCTTGGAGGGCAGCCATGATGCTGATGTGGCCCTCAGTGAAAACGAGTCTGACACCCCTGGTCTAGATGAAGCAGCAGCTCCATCACGTCTCATTTACAGCTACAGCATCAGGAGACAACTGGACCTCCATCTCATCTGGTCACATGTTCCAGACAAAGTCATCTCCAGTTCCAGGCAGCGAGAAGGAACCAAAGAAACCAAAACACGACCTATTTATCACAAACTTTTTTTTAAGCTTTTATCAGTCAAACCCATCTGGAAATGTAACCAATACCGTTTCCAGACAAGTCCTGATTATAAATCAGTTTGCAACGCAGTGGGAAGGAGAAAATGTGTTCAAACAGACCTTTAAAATCACATTAAAATGACAGAAATCTGCTTTCAGACTCATCTGTACTGAGTCGAACATTTTTGATCAAAGTAAATGCATGTGGGAACTTCTCATGTTTTACAAGCGTTAAATTTCAGAATTTAAAATAACATGCAGTCCCATGCTGAAAACTTTACTCAATATTAAAGGCTTTGTTAATAATCCTAAAGAAACTAATGACAGATTAAACCACAGGCATCACATTTACAGGAGACTGTGGATTCAGAGAAGCTGCAGGTGTAAAACAAGCAGGTAGAGTTTAAGATTTAAAGTCAATGACTCATCTGTCAATACAATTCAGAAAGACACGTGAAAGTTGACCCATTCAGCTCCCTCTCTGCAGTCACGTGACACACATCACCAGGTGCTGGTTTTAATGCAGGTCTCTTCATCCAGGTCCATCTGGGCTGAAGAACTCAGTACTTACAGTCATGAGTTCAGGAATGAAAGCAAACGTCGGCCTACTCTGTTAAATAATAACTGCCACAGAGCTTCGCAGAAGCAGTAACCAACTCTGTCACCACATTTACACACCAGGTCCATCATCAACCAATCACACGAGGACACTTGCTTTTCAACACGACTCCACTTCTAGCTTCCTGATGCGTAAAACCCAAACATCCCTGGGTTGTGACGACTCAGCCGACCACAGGCATGGTGGGAAATGTAGGCTGCAGCTGGTGAACATGTTTATTGTACTGTTCAACTCTACTTTAAAGGCTCAAACCATCCGTTTGGTTAGCAGTTATAACTACGTCTCACCGGCTGCTCGCCAGCTCACAGACTCCAACAACACCAACAAATCCTGAGCTGAGAGCTGAACCAGTGATTTCAGGGGACAAATCTGCTAACCTTGATTCAGGAAATGTGTTTAATACCACACTACGCAGATCCTGTTAAAAATAAACTGACCTGAAAACAGCTGAGCTGTGCTGAGAGGTGACAGCATTAGTCAAACCCGTTCACAAGCTCGCATGAGACCGGCGCCAACCAGAGGTGGACAAATGACACTGCTCCTCATGGACCTGATGAGTCGCCATCACGTCTGAATCAGATCTGTGGTGCTGTTTTATTTTTAAAAAAATTATCAAGAGAAATCTCAGAATACAAGGTCTGACCTTCATCCATCATGTTAACACGGTACAAATCTAATCTGGACACATTAATGTTGAATAAACTGATAAAGACAGAACAGGTGGGTCCTGATGAGCACATGTTCTTTATTTCAGAGGAAACCATCAGATTGTGCTGTTAAACACTAATAAGTGCATTTCACAGATAAATATTTACTTTTACACCATTTTAAACTATTTAAACTACTCAGCTTGGATCTGGCAAAGATGATGATTTCTGTCATCGTTTACTGGAAGTAGGAAACCCAGAAACGGACGGATTAAGAGATCACCTGAGAAACAGCAGGAAGATCCCTTTTTACCTGGAAATCATGCTGTTATGACATCAATAATTTAATTTTCTTTTTTTTTTTGCCAAGACCTTTGCTTGAATTTTAATGAGGCAACTTAATTTAGTAAATTACAGTGATCCCTTATTTTTTGTGGTTATTGGGGATCGGCGCCCCCCCGCGAGAATCAAAATCCGAGAACTGGAGCCGGAGCCCCCCGAGCCTAAATAATGTGTTTAAAATATGTTTAAAAACCGTAAAAAATTAGCGAGTCACTGCAGCAAAACGAGACAAAGGCTCAACTGTGGTCTTTCTGTTACCTTCACAGCCTCTGGTCTCTGAACCATAGTAAACAAACCGCTCTTTCATCTAACCTCGTTTTCATTCTGCTGTCCCAGGACACACACACTACATTACCCATAAGGCCACACCATTACCCATTAGGCCACCTTCTTAAAGGGGCCAGGCTGGCTCTCAACATTTCTTTGCTGCGAGAGAACAGACACAACATCCTGTGATGTTTCTGCAATTTTTTTTAGTTTTTTTTATTATATTATATATTTCTGGGGAAAAAAATCATCGAATAACTATAACCGTGGAACTTAAAGCGTGAATTGGCAAGGGATCACTGTACTACTTGAGAACAGATGTTAAGTGTTAATTCACCAACACTGATAAGATTCAGAAATGTCTAGTACAGCACGACTTACAGTAATAATCTCATATTTTTCAAGAGACCATCGATAGAAATCTGGAAAACTGCAGCTGAAACTTCTCGATGACATGAAAACGCAGAGATGAATAAATGATTAGAACAGGGGTGTCCAAACTCGGTCCTCGAGGGCCGCTGTCCTGGATGTCATAGAGGTTTCCCTGACACAACACACCTGATTCTAATGAATGAATCATAATCAGCTTGTGATCCACGTCTGCACAAGTCAGTTAATGACCCATTCATTTGAATCAGGTGCGCTGAAGCAGGGAAACATCAAAGACATGCAGGACAGTGGCCCTCGAGGACTGGAGCTGGACACCCCTGGATTAGAGGGTTAGAAAGCAGCTTTGTGTCATTTTATGTTGATTCGCAGGAACGGACAGAAACGCTTCAACTGATGACCAAATAATCAAAACGGGTTTTTGAGCAGCAACAGCTCTGAGTTCAGCATCCGTTCCAGTAAACAGAGACTTCATTTACAATCCTGAGTTTATTGTGCTGAGTCGAGTGTTGCCGTAGCTAGAGGTGTCCCGATCCGATATTCGGATCGGATCGGCCGCCGATATGAGCAAAAAATGCGGATCGGTATCGGATCGGCAAGCCCTAAAAATGCCGATCCAGACTCCCGATCCATTTTTTTCCAAAATCCGTTCCGGGTTTTCCAGCGCACCGCGCAGCGCATTATTCAGATAACCCATTCCAGGTTTTGCTCTGTGTTTCCCTAATATCCGGTCCGCATTTTCCAGTACACCTTCAGCACACGAGCATCTCCCTCCCAATCAGTGTTGCCAACTTAGCGACTTTGTCGCTATATCTAGCGACTTTTTCTGGTGATTTAGCGACTCACGCGCACTCAAACCGCTAGGTTTAAAGCCATCACTTGGCTGCTGATGGCTGCTGTCTGCCTCGCGAGCCGCGCTTCTCTCTCTCTTTCTCTCTCTGTCGGGCACAGTGCACAGCCACAAACACCCCGCCCCCTGCGCGAGACAACTCGAGCTCCTCTCCACCCCCCGCCCCCCCATTTGGGACGTTTGGGAATCGTGACAAACTGCCACTGAACAGTGTTAAAGCACAGGTACTAATGCTGTTAATAGACGGTTAAACTCAGGTTGTGTTTGCTTAATACAATTAACAATATTATCTGCACTTATGGCTTGTAAAGCCGTGGTTTACTGATGCCATTTCTGTTTGTTATTTATCATTTTGTCTATTTTTGTGTTGATTTGTTGAATAAATAGGTCAGTTTCTCGTTACCAACCAATGTGTATTATATAAATGCACCTAATTCAGCTGGCTAGTTATTATCAGGAGTAAAACCCTATTCAGCATGAGTCTGACAACAAAGTTGGTTAAATGACTTAAAACTTTAATACATGCTCAGATAGGCCGGTATCGGTATCGGCAGATATCGGTATTGGATCGGAAGTACAAATAAATATCGGTATCGGATCGGAAGTTCAAAATGCTGGATCGGGACATCTCTAGCCGTAGCTACAGATGACTGCTGATCACCTGACACGCCAGCGCCACTGAAACTGTCCTGCAGGAAACCTCCTCAGATACGTTCCTGCATGAACTTCAGTGACAGAACAAGATCCGGTATCTAGATTTAGTCTTGTCTTGCTAGAAACAGTTCAGTATCATCAGAGACCTGGGATCCTGACGTAATCTTGTACTAAGAACACAATTTTACTCGTGAACACCAGAGGTTGGGTTCTCAGTCTGCCAGATGTTTCATTCCACATCTGGAGTTTAGCAGAAACGATTAACAGAGCGTCAAGTGTTAACAGTTTTTAAGTGATGTCATGGACATATAAGGAGCATCTGCTGAGATCAGTTCACCAGCTGTTTAGAGACGGGCCACGGTCTCCCATCTGGAGGTCTGGAGCTCTCCAGGACTCCAAGATGGCGGTGAGTCTAACCGTGGTGAAGCACAGGACAGCTGAAGGTTTAGGGAAGTGATCAGGATGGTCACTGAGCTTCTGTCTCCAGCTGACGATGAGGAACCTTAAAACCAAGACCACTTTTCAAAACCATCCTCAAGTTTAGTCTTTTATAACAAACTATAAACCCAATTTGAACATTTTTTTGAGAAATGACATTTACTCAGTTTTTTTTCTTTTGTCCAAAGAGGTAAAACAAACCAATCAAACCTAAACCAGTGAGATTATTTCAGATCACTGAAGGTCGGGGTCAGGACTTCCTCTGGAGGATGATGCTGCAGCTTCATTACAGCGGAGGTGAAAATGGAAGACAACACATTGTGACTCATTTATCTCTGCAGATGGCACCGGATTTTTAGTCACTAAAGTTTTAGTCACTAAAAGCAGAGAAATCCACTGTGGCTGACGCAAACGTTAGACAAGAGTAGGAAAAACTGTGCTTCACAATTTTGACTTTCTGCATTTCAGTAAAATATTAACAATATGGAGGTCAGCAAACAAAAAGGGATGAAAGAGTGATGGAGTTTACGATGAAGTGAAAAATCTAAAAGGGGGTCAGAGCTTCACAGCAGGTGTTCACAACAGACCAAACCTGAATAAAGAACATCAGCTATTTCCAGCCAAACAGTGACTGAACAGCAGTCCACCAACGCTACCAGAGATACCCAGAGAACATCTTTATTTTTAATAAAAAGACACGATTTTGCTTGTGTAAAGCAGAATCCACAGGATGGTCTGACCTGAATTCACACATCTTCAGCTGTAACTCACCCAAACACCAACACAGAGACTGGAGCCGGCCCACAGAAACCAGTCATCCACAGCAGATCAGACTTTCCCACGAGGCCCAGCAGAGACTGGAGACCAAAAACACAGGCAGTATCTCCATCCAGGCCACGCTCAGGCACTGCTACCGCCAGAAATGTTCATGAACTACTCTGCACATGTCCGTTGTCCTGGAGGACACATGAAGCCAACACTAGGAACATTTCAATTCCTCCCATGGCTGTAGCTGCCTTATTCAGCATCTGCTTCGATATCTACCTAGAGCCAAGTATCAAGAAAGATTTATTCTCCTGTTTTCCAAGGAATTTTATTTATTGACCCCAGTGTTCCTAATCTTTTATACATTTATGCACATGAGCTCTCAAAGCTTACAGGGTCTAGTAGACAGACTGGGTTAGGACTAGGGGTGTGAAAAAAAAAATCGATTTGGTAATATATCGCGATTTTCGGCCACCCAATATAATATCGATTTTTTTTACAATGCTGTCAAGTATGTTGTAATGGTTACTTAAATGTGCAAAAACACTAATAATAAACAATAAATACAGTGATCCCTTATTTTTCACAGTTAATGGGGACCTACACACTACATTACCCATAAGGCCACACCATTACCCTTAAGGCCACCTTCTTAAAGGGACCAGGCTGGCTCACAGCATTTCTTCGCTGTGAGATAACACGCACGACATCCTGTGATGTTTCCGTGATTTTTTTCTTGATTTTTTATGATATTATATATTTCTGAAAAATCTGCAAATAGCTAAAACTGTGGAACTTAAAGTGCGAATTGGCGAGGGATCACTGTAATAAACATTAAATAGGTTGTTTTGAAGCAAATAGTTTTGACTCAATTTGTACTCTGAATGATCAATATCATCTGATGAACATATACAGCAACCTGATTTTTCATCTCTACTTTTAATTTTGATATTAACTAGGTAGAATATCGCAATATACCGTGATATCGTGATAACATCGTATCGTCACACGAGTATCACGATACATATCGTATTGCGAGGTCCTTGCCAATACTCTTACTGCTGACTACTTGACTTCATGAAGACACCTTCTCCCTGGCTGCCACAGATACGAGTAGCCGCCTGACAGAAGTAAACTCACTGAGGCAGTAATTACTGCACAGCACAGCCAGGATTAAAAAGATGCTATTTACGCTGCTCCTTCTGCAGCTTCAGCCCGTCATGGTTTTCCTGCATTCATAAATCCAACACTTATCAGAATGAATAACTTCTGGCTTCTCCACAAAGTACTTTAGACCTCCAGATTTACTGTTCAGACTACGTGCACCAGCCAGTAACAGTGGAACAGGAGTTTTTAAACTGCAGCTTGAGATCCTGACAGAATTAAAGTCACCTTGATCAACAGCGCACAACTTTAAAAAGCCCTAGGGTTAAATTCATGGACGCGACGTTACCTTTCACGTCCTCTTCCTGTGGATGCCAGTGAATGATGTGTCACGGGGCAAAGTTCAGCACTTCACCTCTACTTCAGCATGTCAGAGCTGCTCCGGGGAGAAAACCAGCTGCTTTCAGCTGAATTTCCTTCTTTCTGGATTCAGACCAAGCAGCTGATTCCTCCCTGCTCCTGACCATAACACAGTCTCCTCCCTTCATGCTTTGCTCCTCCCCCTCTTCAGAGTAAAGCAGTCACTTCTCTTTCCTTAACTTGTTCAAGTTGCTGTAGCTCCACCCCTCACCAGCCATGAGGGAATAAACTTTCTCCCGGTGGAATGATTCCTCCCGTCTTTTACGGCTGGTGGGAGGTTCAACGCGTTCAGCTCGACTGCCACATGCCTGCATGGAGGCCACGTGACTGTGTGCAAAGTCTGCGCACCTGGGGGAGAGCGGTTCACCTGAAAACGAAACATCCTCGTTACCTGCTCGACAACTATGCAAGTGTGTAGGTTGGAGGAAACGTACATGGTGATAAACTGATAAAGGAAAACAAAGATGCTATTGTCGGTTGAGAACCGGTGACTGGAGACATACCTCAGAGTAGTGCTCGGCGATATGGAAAAAATCATATATCACGATATGGACCATTTTATATCACAATAACGATATATATCACGATATACCATAATAAAGTATGTTTTCAGTTATTCTCTGAAAAGTTTGATAAAAATGTCATTGCTTACTTTTCAACTTTATTTTAAAAGGACATTTAGCTGAACTGTCACAAACATACATTTTAGTGCAGCAAAAACAGGTAGGTACAGAGGTACAGTAGCTTTCACATTTTTTTTAAAAAACACATTTTTGCACTGAAGTTCAGCTATAAAAAATAAACACAAATTATTTTTCAAGTTTCTGAAATCTGTAACCTTGTAGTGCAAAGTTTGCAAACCAATATAAAGTGTCTAAAGTAAACATCAGGGTTGAAGAGAACTCTGTTTAAGGCAACCATGAATAAAAGTGCAAACATAAAAGGCTACTTTGTAGAAGTAGATATGATTCTATCAAATTTATCATTGCAGGTTATTTAATTACATATTTGCTGTAATAATTGATAAAATTAGGTTAGAAACTATAGAAACAATAGAAGAGAAATGGTACGATATACACTTTTATATTGTCCCCAGTCCCCACGGTATATATCGTCATATTGCCCAGCACTACCTCAGAGGCAGGTCAGACCTCATTATTCCAGGAGGAAAGTATCTACCTGGCGCCTCACTTTTCCAACTTTGCATCACGGCTCTGCAGAAACGAGAACTGTGCGACCTTTTCAGCAGCACAACATCTCTGATTGACCGGATGCTCCAACTCTTGTGTAACATCTTCCTTTATTGTCCTCCTCTCTGTGGACGCTGAATCATGAGAGCAAAAAGCTGCTGCTACTAGGGATGGGCATTTGGCCCAGATTTATTCGTTGATCGTCGAGAGAATTAATGATTAAAAATCGATTAATCATTAACATTTTTATATTGAAAACTATCACAAATATTCTCGATATTGGCGTGGCGTTTGTTTTCCCCTTTGGCCTGGTTGCTATGGCCCGCGCATGCCCAGATGTGTTCAGTGAACCGGATGTTTGTGGTCGACAATAATGTGACATTTCCTGTTTCTTTTCTTTAAAAAAAACAACGATAATAAAACAAGAGATATCGAGGAGACTACGTAACAAGGACAATTTATACCAAGGTGCCAGTATTACAGGCTTTTTGTTTCTTAAAAAGATGCGCTCGTTGTGTGCTCGATGTGCACTGCAGCTCCTTCTGGTCCGTGCTACACCGAGTTCAGGCTAGGCTAGGCTAGGCTGATGATGAACCACCTTCCTTTACAAGGCTGGATGCGCGTTGTTCAAGTGATACATCATTGTCGTTGTCGATTAATTGTATTTGTAATTTGCATTGCAGTGATTGCAGTACACTTGGTCATTTTCTAAACGAAAATGTCCCACACCACACTTCACCGCGACCGCTCCATGATTAGGCGAGGACCTATAGAAGCTCGCGTGTAACAACTGAGTCCAGCCAGGGTACGATGGTGAAATGTTGCCCCCTGCTGCCAAATTTCTATCGGTGGAACAGCGAAATGCATCGCATTGTTTGAGGACGTGCACTGATAACCTACGTTCGGATTGTTTAAAAAAAAAAAAAAAAAAAAAAAAACATTCGGTTCATCGATGAAAATTAATTTCTTCGACCAAATTCTTAATTATCAATCATCGATTAATCGATTAATTATGCCCATCCCTAGCTGCTACATATTCAGAGTGTCTTTCCTTTTTTTTTTTCTTTTTTTTTTGCTAAACCCGACGAGCGACGTCACAGCAGGTGTTTTTCGTTAGATGTGAGGAGCAGTTAAGCGTGCGAGGTTCAGCCTCTCTTCACATCTGTCGCAACCTGACGGCGGTGGCTTCAGAGAGTCCAGGCTTTAAAGAAGGGATGCACGATAACTGTTTTTTAAAACCGATAACTGATAACACACACATATACCTAAGATCATTACATCAATACTATGAACAAAATCAAAAATAGTTTGGACTCTTTAAATGAACAGATATTTAATTTTTCCAATGAAAAACTATTGGCAAGCCGCTGAAACATTTTCATAAAGCTATCAAACAAACCTATTTGATATCTCACATCAACTTAAATAAGGTTCATTACTGACTGATATAAAAAAATAAAGGCTCCTTGAACTGATGGAAATACATGCATCAAAATTACAAACTGAAAAGGATTTTGGCTTGTGGTTTCATTTAAATTAATACCTTTAATTAAAGTAAATGAGGTTCAGTAGTTTTTGTTTTTTATTTTTTAATCTCATGGAAGCTTTAGATGAGAGGAATGAGGGAGAGGGGAGACTGCTGCTGGCTTGCACAAGTTAGCATTAGCTTCCGTTAGCTCACATTAGCACGATTCCAAAACTCCATGGAAGCGATTGTTATGTTGTAGGTGGCCGATCAAGTTTTACGTATTAAAGCTTGTGCTTCCCTCCTCGTAGAATTCACTCGGAGGATTCGTCACAAATAAACACCAAACTATCTTCTTCTGAAACTTTAACAAAGTTCCACGCCACCATGTTTGTTGTGATCAGCATGCTGTGCTGCAGGCTGCATTCAAGGTGTAACGTAAATTCTTACGTTCCCTCGTTTGCTAGCTGTTCTTTCAGCTTTTTCTATTTTTTTCTTTTTTTATGTGTAACGTGGGAAAATACTGTGAATATCAATTAAAGTCAGCAACTACCAAAATTATGACCGAGTTAACGAGTTGTTTTCTGGCATGAGGGGGTATTCTTGATTTTCCTTATTGAGTGTTCGTTTTTCTGATTATGCCAACGTCACTTGAACATAACATTCATTGCCGGTCATTCAAGGCTCAGAGGGAGCGAGGCACTGCCGTGTTGACAGAAATATATATGTTATCGGGGCTATTCGTCGTGATATCGGACTTATCGGAATGACGTCATAATTTCCTGTTATCGGCCCGATAGTTATCGTGCACCCCTACTTTAAAGTCAGCCCTACAAGTAGTACTGTCAACGTCTCTGGAGTCCTCTGAGAGCAGATCGTGAGAGGTAAACCGTCTTCGCAGTTTCAGTTTTTAATCCTCACCGGATCCAGATGGGTTTTTGTCTACTTTGCTCACACACATTGATTCACTGCATGAAGCTGCTTTTGGCAGAAGTCCAGGTAACTGAAGCCAACACCAACAAGCAGAGACAATCCTCAGGTCTAACCACAACTGTCACCAAGCTTTAGTTTACCCAGGTCTGACCAGCTGTCAGAAACTATTTAAATACGTGTATCCATTATAGTGTTAATTATTTTGCCCCTTTGACTCATAGATTAGTATTTAAAACATAATAAAAACTAGATTTTCAAATGTTGATGTCAAAACCAAATAAGCCAGTTCGTGCAGCCCTGAAACATCACTAGGAGTGAGTATTGGCAAGGACCTCGCAATACGATATGTATCATGATACTTGGGCCACGATGCGATATTATCGCGATATATTGCTATATTCTACCCAGTTAATGTCAAAATTAAAAGTAGAGATGAAAAATCAAGTTGCTGTATATGTTCATCAGATGATATTGATAATTCAGAGGACAAATTGAGCCAAAACTACTTGCTTCAAAACAACCTATTTATTTTTTATTATTAGTGTTTTTGCACATTTAAGTAAACATTACAACATACTGACAGCATTGTAAAAATCGATATTAGGAGCTGAAAAATCGATATTATATTGGGCGGCCGAAAATCGCGATATACTGCCTTTTTTTTTTCACACTACTAAACATTACACTGTAAAACGTGACTGTCACTCTAACCTCTGATGGCGTGTTGGAGGTCGAAGTATAACCAAAGTAAAATAGACGATCAGAAATTGTTGAAACGATACAAGAAGGAAACACCAGACTGATTCAGATTACTGTTATAGATGCAGACACAGATGAGGAGTCTGCCGTGCACTAAAGCTGACGAGAGCAAAAGTGTTTTAGCAGAAAGATGTAACAAATGTGTTTGTTCTGTTCTCTGTCAGAGTTGAAGGTTAACAGCACTGCTTGAATTCCTGGCTGATTAGATGGACCTCATGTTCTTCACATACTTAGACAAAACGTTACAGCTCTGCAGGATCTTATCTAGTTTCTGCTTCAATAACATCTGAAGTGTACCCAGATGTCATGGGGATTTTTTTTTCTAATAGCTCGCGTTATATCCGCGTTTTTCTGCAAGTTAAGTGACTTTGATCTATAAATCACCAGTAAACAATAGTTCTATACATGAAGAAATCTCTATATTTTGCTTCTTAGATGTACAAGATCACCTCGAGTCATCTGTAGCTGGCACCAAGAGGATAAATGGTTCAGATGGTCTGGTGCCATTTTTCTCTTTCCAGTACGGATTCTGATTCTTGGTTTTGGGGTGTCGACTGATACCGAGAACCAGTCCGATACCAGTGTTATTTTTCTTTTGTCCTCTGAGTACCGCAGCACCAAATGTTCAACTAAACGCTGAGAGGGCTATTTTAACCACCAACATTGGCTGATACAAGCAGCTGAAATGAGCTTCCTTCGCAGGGTGGCCGGGCTCTCCCTTAGAGATAGGGTGAGAAGCTCGGTCATCCGGGAGGGGCTCAGAGTAGAACCGCTGCTCCTCCGCATCGAGAGGAGCCAGATGAGGTGGCTCGGGCATCTGGCTGCTGGACGCCTCCCTGGTGAGGTGTTCCGGGCACGTCCCACTGGGAAGAGACCCCGGGGAAGACCCAGGACACCCTGGAGGGACTATGTCTCTTGGCTGGCCTGGGAACGCCAGAGGAGCTAGAAGAAGTGGCCGGGGAGAGGGGGGTCTGGGCTTCCTTACTCCGGCTGATGCCCCCGTGACCCCACCTCGGATAAGCGGAAGAATACGGTACGGTACATTGGCTGGTCGTCCAGGATATAAATTCTTCAGCTTAATTTGTGATTGCTGCTTTGTTTTGACTTTCTTTCAGGAATTTCTCTCATTTGTAAAAAACAGATTTCAGAGCAGATTTCATCCTCGCCTTAATAAATTCCTCATGCTCTCTAACATGATGCGCTTCTTAAAGGCTCGATAAAGTTGCTCATCTTATGTTTATGCCACGTCTGGAAACCACAGCGTTGCATAACGAGCACGCCTTTGGCAGCGCAGTACTGCCAGCGAAATGCCAGTCCAACAGCTCGCGTGCCGCCGCCTCTTTACCTGCTGACTGATAACAGGAAGTTGCAGGGCAGTGTTGCGTAACGTCCTGTGCTGGCGTTAAGCGCAAAAAAGAAGAATTGGTATTCTGATTATAAAAATGATGTGGCATCTCATGGTGGATAGACGTAAAAACTAGGGCTGGGAAATGATTAACATTTTAAATCGTGATTAATCGCATGATTTTCCTGATTATTCACCATTGATCGCATTGTATACGCAAAATCAAATAATTATTCAAATAATATATTCAAAAGTAGTGTAAAATGTACTTTTATTAAAATGTTCTGCTGCCATTTGAACTTAAGTGCCATAACAAAACACTTTGAAGATCAGCACTTGTCAGTAACACACATTTAATGTAAATCTCATCTTGAAAAATGTAAAATAAAATAAAGCTTATTGCCACTGCCAGGGCATTAATGTCATCCTGTTTTTATAAAAAATAAAATAAAAAAAAGTCTACGAACAAAATCCAACAAAATGACTGTGGCTCAGCACAATCAGAACATTAAAACAGGTAATTTCTGAGGTAACAGCAGAAACTTTTAACGGGGAGTTCAACTTGTCAGTTGTTACAAATAACCTTGTTTCTGTTGAATCCTCCGTCTGGGAGAACTTTAAAATGAAAATGTCCATGTTAAAGTTCAGTAACTTTACCAATCTGTGTATCATTCATTCTTTCCATTTTCAATTGTCAATCAAAAATGTAAAAAATTAAAAAGTGACATTTTATTACATTTTTCGTTTTTTAATCTAAAACAAAAAAAGGAAAAAAAATGCCTGTTTTTTTTTTATTATATATATTTCAATTTTAGACTTGGATCAAAAATCTGAAATTAAAAATGGGCCACAGGACTGAATTTGTTTTATAATGGAAGACTGGCCTTTCTGTTGTCATTACACATCTGTGCCACTAGATGGAGCCGCACTGCAGTAACCAGCTAGAGAACAGCAGGACAGTGAACACATGGAGCAGATCGGATGGAACATGGAGGAATGACGCTAAAGTTTTGTTGTTGTCCAGAATTTTTTTTTCAGACAGAATTGTTAATATTGCTACCTGAGTTGCTACCTGAACTGTAAAGTTCACGAATTTTTACCGTTTTCCATGTCTGCTTTAGCTTTTCCAAGTTTACCTGCCAATTGTCTTCCAGTTCTGCAGCAGCCAGTAACAGACTTTTCAAAACAAAAGCACGTGAGCAACATTGTAACGCGCGAAAATAAATGTCCACATTAATAAATTAATGCGTTAACGTGATAATAACGCGTTAACTTACCCAGCCCTAGTAAAAACTCATTATCTTTGGCAGAATCAGTGAATATTTTAGATGCTGGTTTAGGAACCGGAACAACTCCAGTTAATGGATTAGTTTAAAGTCTTTTCCTTGCCAGTGCAGACGTCTGGATCCTTGTTCAGGCTCTGGACAGACAACTTAAACTTGATTGGCATATGCGTGAATCTCTGATTTATGAAGACATCACTCAGGAATGAAACTGACATGAGTCAAGCCGGTTATTTTCATGTGAGACAACATCTTTACTGTGGAGTTTCTTTAAATCGTGTCTTCCTTTTGTCTGGTTACTGCAGCAGATGGCACCACCCACCACAGCAGTGAGCCCCGTGTGGACGAGTTTCACATGGTTTCAACTGCAGCCAAATATAAACGCACAGACAGACAGGTGGGACCCCAGTACAGTAGGAAGTTCCTTGTTGGGTCAGCTGCTGGTCAGTTACAGTCTATTACACACACACACTTCTACTATGTGAACACTCAGCATCAAACTATCTTCTGTAACACAACAGCACTGAAAGAGTCAAAACTCTGATGAAAATCAACATGATTTTCTCACTGCTTGTTAACTAAATGTTTTTCCTCAAGTACACTGACAATGATCACATCACCACGCACGTAGAAACATGGAATGCATGTTAAAATATCCGGGCAGACACTGTTGGTATCAAGAAGATAAACCTAACATCTGTAAAATCGTTCATTTCTGGTTTATTTCATGCTGCATTTAATAAAGGGCTGCAGGTCATTTTAAACATCTGATCAGTGAAGGTGCTTACTCGCTTCTTCGCCGGGCCTCCGTCCCATCAGGTAGAAAGAGTTTGATTGTTGACACGATGCAGCCATGGGTGACTGGGGACACAAAGACACAGGCGTGTTAGTAACGTACCAGCCTTAAGAGCTGGCAGCCATTCCTCAATATAACAATAACTCATCAGTTAAACAGGAATATAGGTTATAAACACCTTAAACCTGAGCCTGACAGTGATGACTGCCTCTTCAGACCACTCTTTCACACATCTCAGGAAATACTGATGTGTTGATGCAAAACACTCACCCCAGAAAGGACGAGTGACCCTGAAGAGTTTCCAAGAAGATTTTGTTCTACAAGTGACCTCAACTGTTTTATTTGGGGGCTAACTGCTCTACGTTATAAGCAGAGTTCACAGTTGTTAAGCTGTTGTCATATACAGTGATCCCTTATTTTTCGCGGTTAATGGGGACCGGCGCTCCCCCCCCCGCGTAAATTAAAATCCGTGAACTGGAGCCGGAGCCTGACAAGCTTATTTTAAATAATAAAATTGGGTATAAATGTTCCTCAGTGGTGATATAAAGTGATTAACCTGTATGTCTAGTCTCGTATGGGTGAGGTGGACAGGTCGAACGCCCTTTGGTCTCTTAGTATGTAGAGCTGAAAATCTGACCTTAATATTTCCACTGGACTGTATATGTAACACTAAGATGTTTTGGTGGATGACCTTAACAAAAATGAGCCCAAAGCCACCGTTGAAAGTTTGTCCAAATGTTATTTCAGGGTTGCATTATCAAATAAAATACTGGTAGAGGAATAAAATCTTCACTTTCCAGAGTGCACCTCCTCACCCTGAAACAAACACTAAATCGATGCAGACTGCGTCTTTGCTGTGTTTTATATTATCAAATGTGTTTTTTAATTTAAATAACTTGCCCACTAACCTTTGCGGGTGTTCTCAGTGACGTCAACGCCAAACTGAATGATATCGCCAGACAGGACCTCACAGGGCGGACTTTCCTCTGAGCCGCGACTCAACCTCTGGCTGTTGATGAACGTGCCGTTGCTGCTTTTTGTGTCCTGCAGGTAGAACTGACACATAGAAATACGACAGGTGAGTTTATAACAATCAACTGAGACACAAGAGCAAAGTCTAATCAATTCATAGAGGGCAGGGCATCTGAAACGAAGCACAGTAAAAAAAAAAAAAAAAAAAAAAAAGGTAAAAAATCTTACTGACTACTAAGAAAAAAGACAATGGCTATAGAAAATAAAATGGCAATATTTTTATTATTATTGTTATTATTATTAAATTTGCAAGACAGAAGAGATCATATTTGGATAAGAAAATGAAGCTGGGGAGCTTTAACAAAGAATTAAATAGAAATATATTGCCCTGACTTTGTTTTTTAAATCTTTTTTTTAATATTCGTGGTAGGGGTGCACGATAACTATCGGGCCGATAACAGGAAATTATGACGTCAATTCGATAAGTCCGATATCACGACGAATAGCCCCGATAACATATTTATTTTTGTCAACACGGCAGTGAATGTTATGTTCAAGTGACGTCGGCATAATCAGAAAAACGAGAAATCAAGAATACCCCTCATGCCAGAAAACAACTTGTTAACTCGGTCATAATTTTGGTAGTTGCTGACTTGAATTGATATTCGCAGTATTTTCCCCTCATGTTACACATAAAAATAGAAAAAATAGAAAAGGCCAAAAGAACGACTAGCAAACGAGGGAGCGGAGGAATTAACGTTACACCTTGAATGCAGCCTGCAGCACAGCGCTGATCACAACAAACATGGCGGCGTGGAACTTCGTTAAAGTTTCAGAAGAAGATAGTTTGCTGATTATTTGTGACAAATGCTCCAAGTGAAGGAGGGAAAAATAGCACAATATTAATCAAAACCAATTACCCATCTGAAACGTAACCATCGCTTTTGAAAGTTTTGAAATCGCGCTAACGTGAGCTAACGTGCGCTAACGTGCGCTAGCCAGCAGCAGAGAATTCACCAGGACTTACATCTACGAGGCTTTTGAAAAATCCAAAAAATTTTCCAAAGATGACCCACTGGCAAAGGAGAAATGGGCAGAAGGTAGAAATGTTATAACTTGTGTCAGTGCATTAATCTTGTATCTATGTATATTTACTTTTGTGTAAACTTCTGGAAGTCACTTTTTCAGTCTGTATTTCTGATGCATGTATTTCCATCAGTTCAAGGAGCCTTTGTTTTTTATATCAGTCAGTAATGCACCTTAAGTTGATGTGAGATATTAAATAGGTTTGTTTGATAGCTTTACAAAAATGTTTGAGAGGCTTTAAAATAGTTTTTTATTGGAAAAAATAAATATCTATTCATTTAAAGAGTCAAAACTGTTTTTGATTTTGTTCATAGTATTGATGTAATGATCTTAGGTATATGTGTGTGTTATCGGTATCGGCCTTTAGGAGCTGAAAGTTATCGGTATCCGTTTTAAAAAACAGTTATCGTGCATCCCTAAATTGTAGTCTACAAAAATATACATTCAGGGCTGTCAACAGATTTATCTTTTATTTTTTTCCCCATTCATAATGGATGAATTGCTTCCCAGCTGTCAAGGCTGTATTACCTGTAGGGCTGAACGATTTTGGAAAATAATCTAATTGCGATTTTTTTCCTCAAAATTGCGATTGCGATTTAATATGCGATTATTTTTAAGGTCCTCTTCTCATGTATTTTTCAAACACTGTCATAATAAACAATATCAGATTTATTGAAAGTGCAGATTACAACAATAAAGCAAACAAATCTGTGGCTTTACCTCGTCAACATCTAACTTTTCACGTTTCATGAAACATGTGTAACATTTATGTAAACATGTGGACTGCACTTCTTAAACACTGTCTGAGATTGACAGGACAGTGTATAAATAAATAAATAAAATATACAGATATAGAAAAAATAAAGCTTACTGATCTCCAGTCAGTAACATCACACAGGAAAATAAAGAGGAACAAATATCTGCTCTAACCAATTGGACATTTTCAAAAAAAAAAACTTTTTGAACACTAATAGAAATATTATATTTACTCAGTAATAGCAGCACACAACATACTGAAGTGCAAAATGAGTATGGCACTGTTAGCCAGAAAGATTCTTCTGTATAGATCTCAGGAGCTCACAGATTTTTGCAAGGAAAAGGGGGTGGGGGGATGGAGAGGAGCTCGAGTTGTCTCGCGCGGCGGGCAGGGTGTTTGTGGCTGTGCACTGTGCCCGACAGAGAGAAGCGCGGTTCACGAGACGTACAGCAGCCAAGTAATGGCTTCAAACCTAGCGGTTTGAGTGCGCGTGAGTCTCTAAATCACCAGAAAAAGTCGCTAGATTTGTCGCTAGTTGCCTTTTACAAATTAAGTCGGTAGGGGGGTCTGGAAAGTCGCTAAGTTGTCAACACTGCTTGCCCTGTCTGCTCTGCTCAGCTCAGCTGGGCTCACTCGCAAGTCACGTGACGTCGCCAGATCACGTGACAAGTAATATCGCGGCCTTTGCGGTTAGAAAATCTCGTTTTATGATATCGCGAGATTATCGCAAATGCAATTAATCGTTCAGCCCTAATTACCTGCAGTTTAAAATCTAATCTTCTATATTTTTTCCGGTACCAACAGCACAGCAACGCTTCACTCCATTTAACGACACTTTGACACAGTCACACATGAGGACAATCACCATTTAAAAAAAAAACTGTGTTATTCATACATTTATGCAGACAGGAACTGGAATCAATCAAAACCAAATAAGACGTATCATACAGGACTCTCAACACAACAAGTTAAAACCATGTTGGTGTGCAATCAGGTCCAAGGATTGTGAGTTAATATTTGAATGAGCCTCGTAGGGAAATGCAGAGAGAAAAAAAAGCACTGACACACACACACAGGATATTAAATTACATTACAGCACACACACACACACACACACACACACAGAGTAAGCAATGTGATCTGGATGCCTGAGGCCCGTCTGTCTGACGATCCACGAGTTTCATTCATCAGCTATCAGCTCTTCTTCATGACAGAAAACCTGAGCTCTGCCTCTCTGCCAGGACACATGACAGACTGAACGGAGACGAGAGGAAGGAGGGAGAAAAAAAAAAGAAAAAAAAACACTGGCAGCAAACGACAGGATTAGGCCCACATCGACTCCTTCACTGGTCACCGTTGATCCAAACCCTGAATGCTGTGAAAGGCTGCCCATTCACAGCTCACCCCCCCATCACACACACACACACACACACCCTATCCCCATGGTAACCCAGAGAAAGCGAGGGAGGAGCCTAACCATAGAGCTTTTCATCTAGCAACAACACACAGTCAGATCAACAGTTTTGTGTCACACAGAAATCATGACATCATCCATCTGAGCAGCAGGTTCAGCTGGAGAACAAACGCTTCAGTGGTGTCACGGCCAGGAAGTGATGAAAATGAAGTCATAATTCCTCCGTTGGCCAGTACGTCCTGGGCTTCATGGTTGCTTCCTTCTTCTAAAGCGCATGTAAACATCTCAGATCAGTTTATATCCTGATAAACTGAATATCTCAGTCTGACTAACATCCCGAGACAATGCAGTTACAAGTGAAGCTACTGTAGAAAGTATACATTCAACTGGTCTGAAAGCAGTTGACCCCCCCCCCAAACCACAATAATTGTCTTCACGAGCACATGCACCGCCACACAAGAAGAAGTTCATTTCAAAGATCGAGCTACAAGTCAAAGCTCCACTAAGCTGTGGATGTAAACGTAATTAGAGTCAAACTTAACAACTGAGAGGAATAAACTAAGGAAAAAGATTTGCTTGATTGGTCAATGCATTTATATCGTAATAATAAAGGTTGTGACAACAGTGGAATTTCAATGGTGAGACTAACTTTTAGCAAAATAATCAAAAATGAGTTGTTGTTTTTTTTTTTTATTTATTGCCCTCACGGATAAATTACAAGGTTATTGCTGCAAATAAGTTCAACTATAAAAACAAGAAAAAAATTTTAAAGTATGCTTGATTAAAAAAAATGAAAGCAAATGCACACAAATTCACTCTATATGGGCATTTCAAATTACAGAAATAATTGTCATGGGCAAGATAACACTGGTCAGAGTCTGAATGTCAGTTTTAATTAATTGCCTGGCTCTAAGAGACAAAAAACAAACTTGTTTTAAATAAAAACATGGCTCAACAGAGCCCAAACAGGATGGCAACATAGTGTGACGGCTCCCTAAAACTTTGTCCATAAAATAGCCCCAAACTTTTGCAAACCTGGTCAACTTCGTGATAGAAGCCATGCCTCCTAAAGCTAAACCCACAGCAGCAAAAG
Organism: Hirundichthys speculiger; assembly: GCA_018398805.1. Taxonomy (NCBI): domain Eukaryota; kingdom Metazoa; phylum Chordata; class Actinopteri; order Beloniformes; family Exocoetidae; genus Hirundichthys; species Hirundichthys speculiger. The sequence goes on along the minus strand of JAGFBZ010002356.1, from coordinate 108,890 downwards.
ACTGACATTTTTTCGAACGCTCGCAAAACAAGCCCACAAATGGTGAAGACGACACCGCCGGCTGAGTGCATCGAAGCTAGTAGCATGGCAAATGTTGCCGACGTGCTAACCGAACTAAAGTTACTCCGCTCCGAGTTTGGCTCGAAGCTGGACGGGATAAACAACCAGCTGGGGGAGCTGAAAAACTCAATCTCGGTAATGGAGAATAATTTAGGTGAAGTCAAACGGGATGTAACAGCTAATGAAAAACGCATCGAGGAGACCGAAACCCGCATAGCCGCCGCAGAAGACGCGTTGGCCATGACCGAGAGGGCCCTAACTAAAGCAACAAAACAGCTGACATACCTGAAGGAAAAAACGGAGGATTTGGAGAACCGAGGCAGGAGGAAAAATATCCGACTGTTCGGTCTTAAGGAGGGAGCTGAGGGTACGCGTCCTCTGTTGGAATTTATCAACGATATGTTGCCCCAATGGCTGGACACTGGACCCGACAGAGCACTCACACTGGAAAGAGCCCATCGAACCCTGGCTCCAGCAGCTCCCAACCAGAACCGAGCCGTCCTCATCCGTTTCCTCAGCTACCAAGACAAAGAATTCGTCCTACGTTCCACAAGACAACGGGACATCACGCACGCCGGATCCAAACTCACATTCATCCAGGATTTTTCAGCGGAGACAATCCGACGAAGACGGGAGTTCAACGAGGTGAAAAAGCTGTTTATTGATATGGGAACTTTCCGAGGATTTCATCTCCAACCATGCAAGCTGAGAGTGCTGCACAACGGGAGGATCCAGATGTTTTCCTCCCCACAAGAGGCCGAGGAGTTCTACCGTAAAATCTCCGCCAAATAGCCTATGGATGACCAGGTTTGATTTGCTTTTTATATGCAAGAGAGGGGCGAGTGTATCAGACTTTGTGCATGGAAATGGGCTCACCAGAGGTGGCTACTTAAGCCTATCTATTCTACAACAGCAGAAAACATGAACAACAAACAGCAGACGCTCATGGGACAGTCAGACCTTCTGTGTTATTTTATTTACTTACCATCTGTTGCTACTAGCGTCTTTTTTCTCTCTCTCTCTCAGTATAGTTAATAGAAGAGATCAATGGCAGTGTGATTGGAATTGAGCAACAGGTGTGCAGACCCTATAAACTTTGTTCCAGTCTAAATCTGTTTTAAGTTGTGTTTCAAATGATTACCCATAGCTGGAGATTGTTTTTTTTTTTTTTTATATACTTGACGATATATGTTTCGTGGAGGACACATTGTTATTATTATAACAATGTGTGGAAGATTGCATTTCGGTTGGCAGAGGCTCCTAAATCTGAGATTTGCAGGTAATGGGTATTGGGTATTGGGTATTGGGAGGTGCAAGATAGGGCCCATAGTCTTTTAGTTAAGAAACTGAGGTAGCCTACACTTTATAGTGTTTTCCATCATTATGTCTGTGGTTTGTTGTTAAGCAACTTCTTTCATATTTTGAGGGCAAAAATAATAATTGAACAATCTAATTAATTAAGTAATTTATCCTTTTTTTTGGTTCTCGGCTACCGTTCTCGGCTTGAACCCCCCCACCTATATCTATATCTATATCTATAATTTCATGTGATATAGGGCCCATTCTTATATCAGACCACTCTCCAGTATATCTCCGGTTATCCCTCCCCCAACAGACAAACCCAACCAAACAATGGAGATTCAATGCTTCACTCCTTACAGACCTTGAAGCTTGCAATAACATTAGAAAATGGTTAGACCAGTACAGACAGGAAAATGCGGCCTCCCCCGTCACTCCAGCAGTGATGTGGGATGCAGCTAAAGCAGTAATTAGGGGCCAGCTGATCTCTTACACAGTCGCAAAGAAAAAGTATATTACTAAGAAAACAGAACAACTCAAGAGAGAGTTAATCAACTTGGAACAATCCCATAAACAGTCCCCTACAGAGTAAAACTTGAGAAAATTAAATGTAGCCAGAACCAATCTTAATCTTATTCAAACAGAGCACATCAAAAAACTCTTATTCTTTACCAGACAGCAGTATCATGAATACGGCAATAAACCTAGAAGACTATTGGGTCATTCCATGTCAAATCAACCAAGAATTTCCCTTGACCTCTCAGATTTTTTTCAAATTTTGGGGAATAATTGAGACCTGTGAATAATGGTCAGAACTGAAACAAATTTTGCTCTAAGCCTCTTAATTAGTGAGATACACGCTAATGAACTTTTCGCCAATTAACGATACCACACGAATTAAAACATCCATATCTCTGGAAGTATAGCACCTAGAGAGCTGGTTCTGGTGTCATTTTGAAGCCTTTTTCAAGCCCTTTATCCCTGTCTAACAGGTTTTGTTCTCAAATTATTGAGAAAAAAACTGTCACATTTTATAAACTTTAAAGATGAGCCAAAAAAAATTATATTTTTTAATTTTCCTCTAATTCATGTCAGAGGTACCTCATGATGTAAACAAACTTCCCAGCAAATTTGGTGATGGGCACTCCAACAGTTCCTGATCAACAAGCAATTATAGGTGGCATGTCCTTTCGAAAATGCGCCATTCGCACATAGGCACTACAGAAAATACATTTTTTACAGTGATATCAGACTGCATATTTTCTTCTAGACCTTATATAGAATCCCCTCAGGGTCCTTTGCATCTTGCCCAGAGATTGACCATAGATTTTAATAGGGCGCTAAATTCACACCCTAGAATTCCCACGAGAATTTGGAGATGCAACTTGGTGAGAGTTCCCGTGGGAATAGGTGCTGCAGTCTTTTCCCAGCAATATCCAGTGACTTTGGGGTCCCAGCTGAATGGCACTTTTTCGCCACATCACACGGGAAAGGGCCATCTGATGGCATTGGCGGTACAATAAAACGTTTAGCAGCCAGGGCCAGTTTACAACGTCTATATGATCAACAGATAATCACTCCTCGTCAACTTTTTGAATTCACAGATTCAGAGATAAAGAATGTGAATTGCCAGTTCACAACAACAGAACAGTACGAACAAGAAGCTGACCTACTGAAAGACAGATTTGAAGAAGCACGCACAATTCCAGGCACACAAAAGTTGCATTCCTTCATTCCAGTCTCTAAGGAAGTGGTCACTGTTCGATTTTTTTCATCCTCGCCAGTGGAAAGACAGGAACGTGTAGGCCTTAGAAGTCTGATGGCTGAGAGTGAGACGAGTGACCACAGTGGTTCAGCCTTGAGTGGTTATGTGACAGTGGCTTACAACAGCCAATGGTGGGTGGCATGTGTCAAGGATTATAACCCAGAGAGGAATGAACTTGAAGTTACCTTCCTCCACCCACATGGACCATCCCCATCATACATATTTCCAGACCCACCAGACTCTCTCATCATTGACTACCATGATGTGCTAACAACTGTTCAAGCAACAACAGCAACAGGAAGAACATATTCCATCTCAAACAAAGAAACAATGGCTGCTGTTTCTGCATTGGAAAGGAAAATCAAAGATTAGGAACTGTGGTAGCAGAGAATAAATTTGAGCAGAGTTTGTATCAGGTAAGGTGTATAATATTATTTCATCAAAGAGTGGTGAATCTGACCAAGGTTTGTACTTGAAACAACATAAAATCATTATGCAGAGATAGGAAAGCTACAGAAGAAATGCACTAATTCTTCAGAACACAGTGTTGCCACATTTCACTTATTCTCCGAAGGACATGCCACCTATAAGTGCTTGTTGATCAGGAACTGTTGGAGTGCCCATCACCAAATTTACTGGGAAGTTTGCTTACATCATGAGGTACCTCTGACATGAATTAGAGGAAAATTAAAAAATATAATTTTTTTTGGCTCATCTTTAAAGTATATAAAATGTGACAGTTTTTTTCTCAATGATTTGAGAACAAAACCTGTTAGACAGGGATAAAGGGCTTGAAAAAGGCTTCAAAATGACACCAGAACCAGCTCTCTAGGTGCTATACTTCCAGAGATATGGATGTTTTAATTCGTGTGGTATCGTTAATTGGCGAAAAGTTCATTAGCGTGTATCTCACTAATTAAGAGGCTTAGCGCAAATTTTTTTCCAGTTCTGGCCATTATTCACGGGTCTCAATTATTCCCCAAAATTTGAAAAAAATCTGAGAGGTCAAGGGAAATTCTTGGTTGATTTGACATGGAATGACCCTATTAGCCTATCAACTTAAAAAGGAGCGCACAGAAAACACAATTAAGTGTATGCGCAATACAACAGGCCAGCTGAAATATGATGCACAATCAATTAAGTCCACATTTGTTGATTTCTATAAACAGCTTTATGCATCAGAAAACCCCTCCAAAATGGATATACAGAGATTTTTGGAAAGAATATCCCTATCTTCTACTTCGGATGACCAAAAGGAGCAGTTAAATGCTCCATTCACCTCAGAGGAGGTACTGCAAGCAATTAAGTCAATGCCCTCAGGGAAAACTCCAGGTTTAGATGGATATTCTGTAGAGTTCTATAAAACTTTCTGGGAGCAAATTGAGCCACTTTTCATGCCCATGGTTACAGATTTTTTTGAAAATGGAACTCTTCCTGATACTATGAAGACAGCAACCATATCATTCACAAGAAAGACAAAGACGCTGCCGAATGCGCGTCATTTCGCCCAATCTCATTGCTTCCAGTTGATTTTAAGATACTGTCAAAATTAATTGCACTAAAACAAGAAAATCTGTTGCCCCAGATTATTAATCCTGACCAGTCTGGCTTTATGAAGGCACGCTATGCATCTGACAATATCCGAAGGTTATTAAATATAATCGACCACTCGACCCTACACAACAGAACAGCTTTACTACTTTCACTTGACGCTGAAAAAGCGTTTGATAGGGTCGAGTGGTCATACCTGTTTGCCGTCCTGGAGAAATTTAATCTGGGTGAGGAATGTATTGGATGGTCAGAACAATGTATAGCAACCCACAAGCCCAAATATGCATTAACGGCACTCTTACTGAAAAATTCAGTTTGTTTAGAGGCTGCCGGCAGGGATGCCCATTATCTCCATTTCTGTTCAACTTGGCAATTGAACCACTCGCAGAAGCCATACGGGCTAATGAAGAGATTGCTGGCATCAATATTGGAAAAACAAAGAATAAAATATCATTATATGCTGACGATATAATCTTATACTTAACTAACCCTGAATGGTCAATCCCAGCAGTTTTAGACCTTATTTCTAAATTCGGAACAATATCGGGCTATAAAGTCAACCTGACAAAATCCAGCGCTTTATTAATTAATTCACCAGTCTCTAACAGACTCAAGGCCATCTCACCATTCATCTGGGCTCGAGATAGTTTTAAATATCTTGGGGTAAATGTGGCCTCAAAACTTAAAGATCTTTACCTAATTAATTATGTTCCATTGCTGAAAAAGGTTAAAGAGGAACTAGAACACTGGAAAATGCTCCCCATCTCATTTCTCGGACGAATAAATGCAATTAAAATGAATATTCTTCCCCGTTTTAGCTATTTATTTCAGTCACTGCCCTGTTACTTGGATAAAACATTCTTTAAATCTATAAACAAAATGATAACTGCCATTATCTGGAATAATTCTCTGCCAAGAATAGTCTTTAAAACATTAACAAAATCTAGAGAGAAGGGGGGACTAGCTTTACCAGATTTACAGATATACTATTGGGCAGCCCAGACAAAGGACTTGATTAGCTGGGTACAAAGACGTAAAGATGCCCACTGGACTGACATAGAAGAAGAACTTTGTCTTCCTTCTTCTTTATCCTTGCTACCATTCATTACCAATATAAACGCAGTACATCAGGTAACAAAAACATATATAATTTACAATACTCTTCGGGCTTGGCAAGATGTTAATAAATTTTGTGGAAATCTAGGCAAGATATCCAGGTTTTCCCCCTTATCTTCAAACCCAGATCTGCCACCATCAATTGGTTTATCTTTACTTGCAAAATGGAGGGAAAATGGTATACACCAGTTCCAATATTTGTTTACAGAGAATACACTCAAATCCCTCGCAGACTTAAGATCAGAATACGATATTCCGAAACAGGACTTTTACAAATATTTACAGATTCGCCATTTAATAAACAGCCTGAAAGGGGAACAGCGTCTGTCTTTGAGGTTAACAAATCTTGAGGAGATCTTGATAAAGTCCAAATCTTTAAAAGGAAAAATCTCAGTCATTTATAATGCTTTGATAGATCATCACAGCTCTTCCTTGACCCCACTTAGGAATATATGGCAGAAAGATTTGGGATGTGTGTTTGATGAGGACCAGTGGGATACTATATATCAGAACGTTTTTTTCCTCATTGTCATGTAACAAAATAATAGAGCAAAACTATAAATTTATGCACAGGACATACCTTACTCCGCTCCGCTTAAGTAAAATGTTCCCTAACTCTTCCCCTAGATGTCATCGTTGCAAATTAAGTAAAGGGTCAATTATGCATGTTTTTTGGGAATGCAGGAAGCTAAAACCTTTCTGGAAGGAAATACATGATTTGACTGTTAAGGTTGTGGAAACCCCGCTGAACATTACACCGATACGGTACCTCTTCGGTACGGAACTGGACAAGACACTGGACATCACAAACAGGAAGAGGATTGTCATAATTTCCTACATAGCAAAGAAATCCATTCTCCTTAACTGGAATTACGAAAGACCCCCTTCATTTAATTTGTTCAAACAAATCTTAAATGAAACTTTAAGACTGGAACAACGCACATACACCCTAAAGAATAAGGGGGAAATCTTCCGGAGGATATGGGAACCTCTTATGGACCTTTGACAATATTATATCATACTGAGACCCGAAGAGCCCACTTAAAAGGATGAACTGTGACCATGGACTAATATGTTTTAATTTGCTATGTGGTCTGCTTTTTTTGTGTGTGTGTTTGTTGTTTTGTTTTGTTATGTCTTTGATTTGTTTTTGTTTTATCTTGGGTCCCTGTTGGTTCAATGTGTTATTAAAATGTTAAAAATAAATAAAAAGATAATTGGAAAAAAAAAAAAAAACATGGCTCAAGACTGACCTTTTGACTAGTGGCCCCCAGCAAGGCCCCGAACCTTCATGCTGGAGCACCAACATAACATTTAGAAGCTAACAGAGCTTTCTTTCTTTTTATAATTGACAGCTACAATTAACTAATAAAATACAGAAATAATTAAGGTTATGAATAGATGACTAAAAGACATGATAAAAACCCTGTTTCATTTTAAAATAGGAAACGTCACAGAATCAATTAGTCCCTTATGACACACACAAAAGAATAACCTTTAAGCTAACTTTAAACCATTAAAACCATTAAAAGAGAGGAGGAAAGCTCCTCCTCAGAGGTGTCACTTCTGTGGTCGAGGAAGAAGGTATTTAAAGGTCTGATCTCTCCTGGGATTGTAAACTGTTAAACAGATTTTGTATCTGAAAGCAACATTTGTTTCGAGTTGAATCGGAACAAATCAGTGCTTCCTGTGAAGCTGAACTAATGTGGTTTTTCTTTAAGGTCAGATATTCACTCAAACTTCATTTTTAATAAAAAATGAAGGCAGAGAACGCTGGCTTTCCTTTATAATCTGGTTAGTTGTATTAAAGTCTGACTCTCTCCAACATAATTAGTTGATACCTGGCTGGAAAGTGCAGATCATCCGTTTCTTTCATCATACCGTTTTCAGATTTGTTGTTTAAGAGTTTTTACACGTACATTTGGCCATGCCAGCAACATACAGTTGAATATAAACTTCTCTCTCATTATTGTGGCATTTAACAAAATGAAATAATTTTGGTGACCCTGACTGACCTGAAACAGGAGAGATTTAATCTGATTTGACTTCAGATGGTGAGACAAAAATTGAAATGAGTTTTTGCACCGTGTCTGTAAACTTCTGGCTTCAACTGTATTTGTCATATTCAGCGCTTGAAATTTGACTTTAGGTGCTCATTTCCCTTAGAAAAGGATCCAATGGTTCCACCAAATGCTACTTTTAGGTTTCCATGCTGAGTGATTTAAAATGCATTAAAGCCTTTAACATTATTTCATTTTAAAGCCATGACTTAAACTGATGAAATGTCACAAATGTTATGTCTGTATGTTTCTGCCTCTGCTGTTATCCCACTGCTTCCTGACTACAATCATTTAAATAACTCGAGAGTCACAAGTCCCTCTTTGTTTGAGAATCATGGGAATAAAACAGTTTCCTGATAAAGTTGGTGTGTTCTGTGTTTTTGACCGAGAAAAGGAAATGCTATGAAATAAACAACTCAGCATCTTCTTTCGTCATAGAAATAATTATGAAATACTAAAATAACCAGTCTGTACTACCTCTTTAAACTGCATTTCCAGCTTGTCCACAAGCATTCCCACATTTCCACCCACTGACAACATTTCTATAGGAAACACTGCACTCATTTATCACTCAATGTCCTGATTCATTTCTCTCTCTCCGTCCCTAGTGTTCGTTAAAGGAGTGGCGAGATAGTTTTTAAATCGTCCTCAGCCTCTGGAAACAATGCTAGCCGTCAGCTGGCAGCTCACGGGCTCAACAACCACTTAAACAGTCAGGAGGTGAGCACATGACATCAGTTTGGTTTTGACAAAACAGGCACTGGCTCGATGGGAGAAAGTATGGTCACATGACAGAAAGTTTTAACACGACTAAAAATAATCTCACTTTCACGTCTGTTTCTTTTTAATTCGAAATCAGCCTCTCCAAGAGGTTCAAGTAAATGCTGAAATACAAATCAGAAGAGCTGCATATTACTGGACGGTTTTACTCTGATCAACAGAGGCTGCTACTCTGATCAGACCTGGTTCTCTCAGAGGTTTGGATACTAACGACATTTGTCAAAGAACTGAAAGAACTTGTTTTGATGGAGCTCACTTTCTGCTTCACAAGTTTACCTACATCATGTATCAAGTCAATAATCCAGCACGCTCAAATCTTTGAATCTGTTCTGTTCTGGCAAACTGACTCTGTGAATGTGAAATCATTTCACAGGAGGATTAATGAATTTAAAAAAATAAACTGCAGCTTTCTTATTTGTCCTGACCCTAATGAGTCCAAGCCTCTTTCCCATATACGAAGTAGGAGGATAAATTAATGTCAAAGCAGGAGCATACATTTACAGATTTTTGGGCCAGTCAGGACACATTCCCGACTCAGAGGTTGAATCAGCATGTTCATGAACCATCATGACCAGCTGGAAAGCTAAATCAAAGGTCGTTTAAATAGATTCACGCGTGTAGTCGATGACTGTCGCTGTATGTTCACCATCAGTCCTGTGAAGCCAGCAGATCTATTTAATCTATTTTATTTCAATAACAAGCCTTTATTCTTTACCTGGGAACATTTCTGGTCGCTTACGTTCAAAATAGCTAGAAACACTGTATACTAGAGCTGGACAACTAATCAAAAATGTATCAAAACTGACACTGAAAAGCGTTGACCGAATTTCCCCAGACTAAATGTTTCAAAAAATTACCATAAATGTGTGCTGCCCTCAACTAAATCACAGATGTGTACTGATGATTATCATAGTTTGGCATAGTGCTGGGCAATATGACGATACATATCGTGGGGACAATATAAAAGTGTATATCGTGCCATTTCTCTTCTATCGTTTCTAATCTAATTTTATCAATTATTACAGCAAATATGTAATTAAATAACCTGCAACGATAAATTTGATAGAAACATATCTACTTCTACAAAGTAGCCTTTTTATGTTTGCACTTTTATTCATGGTTAATGCCTTAAACAGAGTTCTCTTCAACCCTGATGTTTACTTTAGACACTTTACATTGGTTTGCAAACTTTGCACTACAAGGTTACAGATTTCAGAAAGTTGAAAAATAATTTGTGTTTATTTTTTTATAGCTGAACTTCAGTGCAAAAATGTGTTTTTCCTCTCAGAAACTGTTGTGCACTTTAAAAAAAATGTAAAAGCTACTGTACCTCTGTACCTACCTGTTTTTGCTGCACTAAAATGTATGTTTGTGACAGTTCAGCTAAATGTCCTTTCAAAATAAAGTTGAAAAGTAAGCAATGAAATTTTTGTCAAACTTTTCAGAGAATAACTGAAAACATACTTTATTATGGTATATCGTGATATATATCGTTATCGTGATATAAAATAGTCCATATCGTGATATATGATTTTTTCCATATCGCCCAGCACTAGTTTGGCATGTTTGTGGAAAAATCAGTGTCAGTGAGGGAAAAAATATAATAACTAGTCATTAATTGTATTTAAAGTATCATGTTAAATTACTTGTGATACTGATTTGTGGTCACATCACCCAGCCCTATTCTATACTTATAACATGCCAGGACAGGAAAAGAAAAAGAAAAGTCATCTCACCCAGTAATCAGGAATTGTTCCAGTCAACAAGTCAAGTGGAAGGTTAAACGCTGAACTATCAAACCATAACATTTATTTTAATGATTGCTGATAGCAGAATCTTAAAGAGCCCTCTGTCAGGCTGGATTATTTAAGGATTGGTCACATCGATGGGTTATTAGACAGCATTTTATAAACGAAGGGATCTTCCACAGTGAAGGAGCCGTGTCATGACTGGTCTGGAAACTCACTTTCACGCCGTTGTTAAGCTTGTGCACGTGACACCAGAGGTCTTATGCTACAGCGGAAGAAGAACACAAAAGGTAAAGAATGGTCACTTTCACATCAGGTTTCTGTTCCAGAAACGTTCAACAATAATTGATCAAACGAGAAATGTCCCCATCAACGGTATCTGGACAAGTTCTAGGATCCGAGTCGCTTATTCCCACAGGAGCGGATCCAGTATTTAACTTTAATGTTGTTCACATATGCTTTTAACTGGAAACGCTGCTCACCTTAACAGACCTGATACTAAAGGGACTGCTTAAAGATATGAACTTTATCAAGAGTTTCCATTAGGCTTGGGCGGTATTACGGTAATACCGTTTACTTCCGGTATTTAAAAATAGCGGAGGTATCAGTTTCAATACCGTCATTAAAAAAATGCAATGAATGATTTCTGTGGTTTAAAGTTTAGTTTAGTTTCTCTCCTGTATCGCTGTGTGTTCCGCTTTATTTTACCGTTTATTCGTGTTCGCTTGGAGCTCATCTCGGTTTGACTTGTCCTGTTAAGGTACTGACGATGAAAACAACACTTCCTGAGTTTGCTGCTTCAAAATAAAAGCTTCTAATGAAACTAATGATGTTGGACTTTTATGTTGAAGAATTTATAGGAAGTGAAACGTCCGGCATCAGACACTTTACTATAAAGCGCGTTTCAGCAAACACACACCTCGGCAGCATTTCCTCAGCAGGAACATTTAAAACTACGGTGAAAAGCAAGAAATACACAAATAAATAACAACTGTAGTTGAGCCAAGTTTATATTGAAGCACTGAACTGCTGTTTCGAGGTAAACTCGCCTTTTTTTTTTCCCAGGCGCGTCAACGCTGGGAATAGTACAGCACCGTAAAGCCCCGCGGCAGTGCGCCTGGGGTACATAATGGGGGGGAGGCTGTTAACGCGCGGCGTCCGCCGGCGGTGTGTGTTCGCCTTAATAGTTGCGGGAATACCATATACCCCGGTAAAATGTGAGGGAAGTTTGACGGTATCAAAATTTGGATACCGCCCAAGCCTAGTTTCCATGCTCTGCTGGCATCCAGAAGAAAGACTCCCGTCTGTACGGTGGTAAGACCACCAGAAGCTTCTCCCCTCACCGAGGGACAGAGACATTAAGACATTAGAGAAATCAGAGAGCAGGCGGGTTTAATTTTTACCAGCTTGAAGGCAGATTATTTATCATAAACACCAGCTGATGTGATTTGCCACCAGCAGCATTTGCAAATGTTTTCAATCTGCTACCTTAATGTATTCTACACACTCCTTTTCACGAAAGACTAGACGAGACGTTTTTAATACTCTGGGCCCAAATAAATACGAGGTGTGCTGCAAAAGCAAACTGACATGAACACAGCAGAGTAAAATTAAGGTTAGTTCAGACGAGGACGTGTATATAAACGTAACGGCATTAAGAGTTAAATATAACGTTGGTTTTTAAAGGACCGTTTAGTGCAGTTGTGCGTAGGGGTGAGTATTGGCAAGGACATCGCAATATATGTATCATGATACTTGGGTCACGATACGATATTATAACGATATCGCAATATCACGATATATTGCGATATTCTACCCTGTTAATATCAAAATTAAAAGTAGAGATGAAAAATCACATTGCTGTATATGTTCATCAGATGATATTGATTATTCAGAGGACAAATTGAGTCAAAACTATTTGCTTCAAAACAACCTATTTATTGTTTATTATTAGTGTTTTTGCACATTTAAGTATTTTCCTAAAAAAATCGATATTAGGAGCTGAAAAATTGATATTATATTGGGCAGCTGAAAATCACGATATATTCCAAAATCGATTTCTTTTCACACCCCTAGTCGTGCTGTAAAGCCATCTTTACATCTCTTCCTGATTTCATACCAGTCACTGATTCTCGCTCTAAACTGGGATGCTCCACGATGAAGACATTTAAAACTGGGACAGCGTGCACAGGTTACAGTGCATCTCTGAAAGGCTGTAAAGGGAGAGAAACCAGGAGATAGTCTGGTCCCAGTCCAAGTTCACAGGAGCCTGGACTGCTGCCACCACTTCAGGAGGAGCAGAAAGAGCGTTTTATCAGGGAACAAACTGCTGCAGCCAAGTCTTTATTTCCTTGAAAGGTGCGTGTGAATCCATGTGTGGTTCAGCAGCAGCTGCTATTATCTACTTCACCATCACGTGAGAAAACTTAAGTGAAACAGGCTTAAACATAACTGGGATTTTATTGCCAAATGTGCATTTTCAAAGCTCCAAGCGCCTGACTGATGTCACACAAAGCACCAACCATTTTCAAAAGTCATTATTCAAATCACCAATAAATATAAAAATGCTGAGGGCAAGCATGTCCTTGAATGAATCTGGAAAACATATCTAGTTGTTAAGTGCAGGGGAAGTATTGTGTTGGGCTTCTTTTCAGATAACGTACAGTGGCAACAAAGAGTATGTGAACTGGAATTTACTAATTTTCTGCATTAATTTGCCATAAAATATGATCTGATCTTCACCGAAGTCACAATAACAGACAAACACAATGTGTTTATGCTGATAACAGACAGTTCATTAAGTAATAACAGTAATGGAGGGAAAAAAGTAAACGAACCCATAGACTAATTAGTTCAAAAATGGTAATGGGAGTCAGTCAATTTAATGTAGAAAAACAGATTTCTTGATTTCTTCCAAATGATTTACATGGTCTGGGGCTTGGAGCAGGATTAATGTGGAACTTTTTATAATTAAGTATAAGCTACAAGGTACACTGATGAGCAAAGTGACTCACTGAAGTGAAATGTGATTACTGAAATAAAGATTCATGTTAAACAAAGCTGAAGTTTTAGTCTTCTGCACCGACCGCTTCTCTCTGGAGACTCGTTAGTTAATAGCTGTTATCATTTGAGCAACATCAGAGACAAAACTTGATGTGGTCTGAGAGTAAGACCAGAAAAGGAGATGGTGTTGACATCGTCCTTCCTGTGCCTGAGGAAGTGCTGAAAAGCCAAGTCAGGATGAATTACATCACCAGATAGTTAAACAAACTGGCTCACCTGCCGACTGCAGTTTATTAACGTCAACATGAAGAGAGAGCATGTTTGCTCTTCTGCTCTTTTATCATTTGTAACAACTCGGATAACGTTCAGTTGCTGAAATATTTATCTTTTATGAGGTTCACATTCAGCAGCAGGTCTTTTGCTGTCCTGCTCTTTTCCTGGTGCAGCTTCGGTCTCCACCGAATTAACCTGCATCATCATGTTTCCACGTGTGTTTTCATTACTTTTTGTTCTCTGCAGTATTTGTTTGTACCACTCTGGACGAGCTCAACAGCTTGTAAATGAACTGGCTGGAAGTCGTGACTTTACAACTGTCCAGCAGACTACGGCAGCTGGTTTCGCTCAAATGCTCAGAGCGTTCGACAAAGAGCCCCCCCCCCCCCCCCCCCCCCCCCCCCCCCCCCCCCCCCCCCCGTCTTTCCAACCGCTCTTTGTACGGGCGTTTTAGTGTTCAGCATACAGAATATTTCACATTTATTGCTACAGATGGCCAGCATGAGCCAATTTTATTTATATAATCAAAAGTTAAACCCATTTAAAAATAACTATGAACAACACACAAACACACTTTAATTCTACTTTCTTTGCACACGGTGGAATTAAACAGAAACTAGTGACATTAAAGCCTTTACTTAAACCAGCCGTTCTCAAACTTCAGAATACCAAGGCCCAATTTGAAATGTGAAAAATCTCCGCGCCCCACCGAAACCTTTAATCACAACTGTGATCAACATACAGGACAAGGAACCATGATCCGATATTAACGTAAGGGATCAACAAATAAGGTGACACTTGTCATATTAAGTTAAGATGACAGTAGAATAACACTTAACTGGTTTGTTTTGTTACTTCTTAATGTTTTAAAATCATGTCATTAATATTTTACAGTAATTAAAAATATTTTAAAAAGATCGAGGATTTAAAACATTTGTTTAATTTTAATGACCGCTCACGGCCAACCTGCAGTATCGCGACGGTCCGCCAGGGGGCCACGACCCACATTTTGGGAATCACTGCCTTAAGCCATTTCATAAAAAGACACTGAATGCACCGAATCTTGCAAAAGAAACTGTAAATCTGTTGGGGTTTTGTAATCGTGTAAAGCTAGCAACTCCCAAAAAAGTAGGAGTTTATTCTTTTATTTGTAAATTATGTGTTCGTTTATGCAACAATAACATCTTTTTAGCCGAGACATAAAATGTGAGCTTTAAGGAAACAATCATCATCTGAGAGAAGGTGGTTAATTCTTCAGAAATATTTTACAATTAAATACTGATGATATATGATGCAAAAAAAAGTCTGCCATAAGATTAAATTGCATATACATTCTAGATGGTTTTGCTAGACAATGGCACTAACCATGAATGTAAATGCAGACAGAAAAAAAAAAGAAAATGTCTGAAATAAAGTAACCATAGTTACTGCATCTCTAATAATACATTTCCATCGTGACATGCTGTAGCCGAACCCAAAACTCCTTTCACTGTGCACGTACACGATGTGAAAAGCCCGGTCTGTCGTGGTGGTCTTCCTGCCAACAGTGACTTACTCCCTCATAAACAGACGGACAGAAACACCGATATCAGCCAACAGCTCTGCTCTATCAACAGCAACACTCTCCACCAGCGGCCTGGCTGACCGATTAGCTCTGCGGCTGTCTTTTATCACAACCCAACTATCCATGATGCAGCGGTAAAGCCCCGTACTGGCCGACTCAAACGTCCTCCATCACTGAATCTGGCTGCCGTCTGAAAGGTGTTCACACTCGGCTTTAGACAGACTGTGAAGATGTGTTTTATGTTGCAGTTTGGGACGGCAGCATACTTTAGAGACGGAAACCTCAAAGGTTTCAGTGGGTTAGTTCAAGCTTCACCAAGTGACTGGAGAACAAAATTAATTAAAAGCAATGTAGTAGGAACCATGTGTGGTTCAATAATCCTTTTCACATGTAAACTCAGTCTACATGGAGGGTGTCCGGGCTTTTGTTTTTCAGAGCCTAGGTGTGCACACCCAACAGCAATGTCATGACTCATCTACTGGAGGGGGCGTGTCTCATCTACTGGAGGAGGCGTGTCTCCTGTGTCCTCGTTACCAGCCAACAACTGTTCTGACAACGGTGCGGCCTCTCACCCAGCACTAACAACACTTGACAGGTGTGTGTATACGAGACCATTTTAATGGAAAAGCGTTATCGCCGAGGTGTGGACATCATCACAGAGACTTAAGAGACCTTAAAACATTATTAATACAGTATAAAGTAGGGCTGCACGAGTATGGAAAAAATGATAATCACGATTATTTGGATCAAAATCACGATTACGATTATTAATCAGGATTATTCAACAATAAAAAATATTTTTTGTTCAGAATGTTATTTAAAATCACAATATGAAATGTAACCAAGAAAGTATTGCATAAGGGATGGACAAATTATATAAAAGGCAATAGCATGAAACTTAGGCGGTCCTAGAGATTTTTGGCCATAAACACCAGCCTGTAAGCATGTCTTAGCTTCAAGAATTATATATTATATTATATTATATTATATATTATATATATTATATATATATATATTATATTATATATTATATTTATATATATATATAGATTATATATTATATCTATATTCTATTATATTTTATATCTCTATATCTTAGAGATTTATTTATATATCTTATCTATTAATTATATTATATATTATCTTATAATTTCTATATATATTATATATAATTATATATATATTATATATTATACTTAAGTTTTTTCCTTTCTTTTTTCCCGTATCTATTTCTTTCCTTCTCTTTTAAAAAACTGTATGTCGGAGAACTTCGCAAAAAGAATTCCAATGTGCCTGGACTGAATGTACATGTACAAATGGCAAATAAAAGTTCTTGTTTCTTGATTCTTGAAGAACGCCCAAAGGCAGGTCACTACATTGTCCCCTACACTACATTGTACATGGTCACGATTAATTACGATTTTCAAAATTTTAATCGTGGCAACCAAAAATCACGATTTCGATTATTTTTCGATTAATTGTGCAGCCCTAGTATAAAGACTTACTGGGTGAGGAACTGAAACTTCTTTGGCAGTCAGAAACTTGACATATTTTAACACGGGAGTGGGCAAGTCCAGTCTTCGAGGGCCGGTGTCTTAGATGTTTTCCTGCCACAACACACCTGATTCAAATGAATGGATCACCATCAGCCTGTCATCAAGGTCTGCATGAGACCATTAATGATCCGTTTTATCCAGATCCATGATCTGTTTTAACAGGTCACTTGTAACGTTACAGGTGCACACCTGTCAGAATGATTTACTTCTTGACCAGTTTTCATTAAAATGAAAACTGTCCGTAACTTAAGGCTCAAACCTTTGAATCTCTCAGAGATTCTCATCTGGTTTCGTAACCTGTCACAGTTTCTTGTGTAAATGCAATTACTTGAGATAGTTGAGATCATGTTTGCACGAAGGTCATAATCATCTTCTGTCGTTTGTATGAAATCAGACCACTGCAACTAACAGAAATGTCATATTTCCACCGTTTTTTATTTTTTACAGTTTGATTTAACCACTTTTATTGACACATTCATGTTGTGCCTCAACCTCACACTGTGAATACAGTATTTAAATTTCATTTTTATAGTCTAAAAAGTAAACAGACATTCGTTTAATCGCATTACTTTCCATTGAATTGGTTATTTCTTGTAAGTTAGTTATTAGTATGCTTAATAGGGGTGTGAAAAAAATCGATTTGGCGATATATCGTGATTCTCGGCCACCCGATATAATATCGATTTTTCAGCTCCTAATATCGAGTTTTTAGAAAAATTCATTCATTCACTTAAATGTGCAAAACCACTAATAATAAACAATAAATAGGTTGTTTTGAAGCAAATAGTTTTGACTCAATTTGTCCTCTGAATGATCAATATCATCTGATGAACATATACAGCAACTTGATTTTTCATCTCTACTGTTATTTTTGATATTAACTGGGTAGAATCAAGATAATATCGTATTGGACCCAAGTATCATGATACATATCGTATTTCAAGGTCCTTGCCGATACTCACCCCTAATGCTTAAACTAAAAAAGTCCCACAAAAATGGCCAGAACAACTAATAACAAACCACAATTGTTGTGATAATTTATCATCTACTAAAAATTCTGCAATTCTACACCCAACATTAAAAGACAATTTACGTGCTGAAAATAATAAACACGAGGATGCTGCGGGATAAACATCCGTCAATCATCGTCACGTCTAATTGTTGTGAAGCTGTGCAGCGTGACCAGGATACTTTAAACAGAAGTACTTTTTACAGAACACCAGACTAATCAA
This sequence comes from Hirundichthys speculiger, assembly GCA_018398805.1. Taxonomy (NCBI): domain Eukaryota; kingdom Metazoa; phylum Chordata; class Actinopteri; order Beloniformes; family Exocoetidae; genus Hirundichthys; species Hirundichthys speculiger. Next base: position 90,883 of record JAGFBZ010002356.1, on the reverse strand, counting down.
CATCAAATGGATAAACAGTCTAAATTGTCTAACTGTTCTTTGCTCCAATCATAAACTCAGTGAAACACACGTCAGCTGGCATCATTTTATATCTGCGATGACTTCAAATGACATTAAATTCAATTGACTGATAAGTGAAATCTTAAACTTCCTTCCCCTCGTCATGAAGTCAACAACACAAGAGTCAAGACTACGGTCTGAAATCAGGTGTTCGGGGCTGATGATAATATTTTTTTCGTTGTTTTATTCATACTTGCACCAAACTGAAATTCCAGCTTTGGAAAGACATCTTAAAGAGATTCAGTCCAGAGGATGAAAGGTTATGCATAAAGTAGAAAACATAAAGTTAAAGTACAACAAGACATCTCAGTCTAAAATGCCAAAGTTTGTTTTTACCTGAATATTCCTACTGTAGTACCCACCGATGGGATTTACTTGCAGGGTGATATTTTCAGGTGTGCAAACCATAGGCTTCAAGCTTTTAAGAGTCTAAAACCATTAATCAATAGCTAGAATGACTGTCTGGGTTTTCCCTGCATTCTTGACTGTTCTCGGCTCCAAATCCTGCACAGAGACCTGACCAAACAAGTTAACAAAAGCTGCGAGGATCCTGGTATGACGCACAGCACGGAGACATGCGGGTCGCCAGATAAATATGGAGAATAAGCATTTAGCTCCAACATGGTTTCATGCAGTTTATGCTGCAGGACAAATGCAACAGTATGTGTACTAACAAGCAGAGAGAAAAAAAAAAGGAAGGAAGCTTGTTTTAATATTTTACCTTTAACTGACAGCTGATGACCTGCTAGAAACCATTACTTGACAAAAGACTTACGGTACATTAGTGGCAAATATTAACTTTAAAAAAAGCACTGCTTTTAAGAGTTTTGGTGGTGGAATTATCATTAGGGTGCACGATAACTATCGGGCCAATAACAGGAAATTATGACGTCATTCCGACAAGTCCGATATCACAACAAATAGCCCCGATAACATATATATTTTTGTCAACACGGCAGTGCCTCGCTCTCTCTGAGCCTTGAATGACCGGCAGTGAATGTTATGTTCAAGTGACGTCGGCATAATCAGGAGAAAACGATTTCTCAATCAGGAAACTCAAGAATACCCCCTCATGCCAGAAAACAACTCATTAACACGGTCATAATTTTAGTAGTTGCTGACTTGAATCGATATTCACAGTATTTCCCCTCATGTTACACATAAAAAAGAAAAAAAATAGAAAAGGCTGAAAGAATAGCTAGCAAATGAGGGAACGTCAGAATTTACGTTACACCTTGAATACAGCCTGCAGCACAGCGTACTGATCACAACAAACATGGCGGCGACGGCATAGAGTAGGCTTGGGCGGTATTACGGTAATACCGTATACTTCCGGTATTTAAAAATAGCAGCGGTATCAGTTTCAATACCGTCATAAAAATGCAATGAATGATTTATGTGGTTTAAAGTTTAGTTTCTCTCCTGTATCGCTGTGTGTGTACTGTGTGTTCTGCTTTATTTTACCGTTTATTCGTGTTCGCTCGCAGCTGATCTCTGTTTGACTCGTCCTGTTAAGGTACTGACGATGAAAACAACACTTCCTGAGTTTGCTGCTGCAAAATAAAAGCTTCCAATGAAACTAATAATGTTGGACTTTTATGTTGAAGAATTTATAGGAAGTGAAACGTCCCGCATCAGACACTTTTACTATAAAGCGTTTCAGCGCTGCTCCAGCCTGGAGCAGAAAAGGAACAGTTAAAACTACAGTGAAAAGCAAGAAATACACAAATAAATAACAACTGCAGTTGAGCCAACATTATATTGAAGCACTGAACTGCTGTTTCGAGGTAAACTCGCCTTTTTTTTTCAGGCTTAAAGCCGGCGTCCGCCGGTGGTGTTTGTTCACCTTAATAGTCGTGGAAATACCGTATACCCCGGTAAAATGTGAGGGAAGTTTGACGGTATCAAAATTTGGATACCGCCCAAGCCTAGCATGGAGCTTCGTTAAAGTTTCAGAAGAAGATAGTTTGGTGGTTATTTGTGACGAATCCTCCGAGTGAATTCTACGAGGAGGGAAGCACAAGCTTTAATACGTAAAACCTGATCAGCCACCTACAACATAACAATCGCTTCCATGGAGTTTTGAAATCTCGCTAACGCGAGCTAATGCTAATATGCTCAAGCCAGCAGCAGTCTCCCCTCCCCTCCCCTCTCCTCCCCTCCCCTCTCCCTCATCTCTCTCATCTAAAGCTTCCATGAGATGAAAAAAAAAAAAAATAGATTCAGTGTCTGGGCTCACTGGATGGATGGATGGATGGATGAATGAATTATCAGATGAGTGAGTGATAAAGCAGCGTTAGAGAGATCTCAACCCAGAGTCCAACATCTAATTAGGCGTGGCCCAATGCAAAGCATTGGAGCCCGACTATTACTATCCGACTTTTCTGTTTCCGCCCGAATTTTGACGGCTTTCACGGCCCGCAGTTTTGAGAAAACCCCAATAAAAAATACATCAAAACGACCGGCTCGATCGGGATCGGTGTGCTATGACTTTTGGTGGCATTCCATCAAACGGTTTTCACGATAATCCCAAAAAACTATCAATTTTGGTCCCATAGAAAATGAATGGCATTCCTGAAAAATAAGGTCAAAACCCACCCCTCTTTGGACCTGTCTAGCACGGCCATATTTCATCACAGAGACACCATTCGAAGTTTAAATGGGTCACAAGACTTTGACCTATAACATACTGAAGCCGTGTATTGTTGTGATTTACCGTCTTTGAGAAATCGCGATTTACGTTTTATGATTTTTACAGTTTACTTCAGACTCTGCTCTCACTCTAGTGACGTCATCCCTCACTGAAGCTTACTGGGGAGAAGAAACCGACTTTTTAAACCTGCCTTTTCCTCTTTCACGTCCACTCCTTTTGCTCAACCTACATGATTTATACATCAAAACGTAGGCATTTTTGTCCTCTTTCCGATGATGTAACTTTTGTGTCTGTGTGGTGTTTAGTTTTCCGTCAAATCAACCTAGAGTACAAGGTGCTCCTTCCCCGGTCCTATGTAATTTAATAGGGCGTCTTCTGAATCGTCTCGTCTGAGAGGTAAAATGTTTAATGTTTTAAACTGCCGTAATTTTTTAACCGTACGCTTTTGAGAAACAAAAAATACATCACTGGAATCCTGAAAGCCTTGTGCTGCTCACGGTTCAAGAATTTTTTCAAAAACTTAATTGGTTTTTAAATTAGAGCAGTTTGTTCCGGGGCATAGAAAACTCTATGCCCCGGACTCGAGGCTGGCTCAGCACTGGTAGGGCTGTCATTTTTTTTTTTTCCTCGCCGCCCCGGGGCTTTAAAGCCTGAAAAAAAAGGCGAGTTTACCTCGAAACAGCAGTTCAGTGCTTCAATATAATGTGGGCTCAACTGCAGTTGTTATTTATTTGTGTATTTCTTGCTTTTCACTGTAGTTTTAACTGTTCCTTTTCTGCTCCAGGCTGGAGCAGCGCTGAAACGCTTTATAGTAAAAGTGTCTGATGCGGGACGTTTCACTTCCTATAAATTCTTCAACATAAAAGTCCAACATTATTAGTTTCATTGGAAGCTTTTATTTTGCAGCAGCAAACTCAGGAAGTGTTGTTTTCATCGTCAGTACCTTAACAGGACGAGTCAAACAGAGATCAGCTGCGAGCGAACACGAATAAACGGTAAAATAAAGCAGAACACACAGCGATACAGGAGAGAAACTAAACTTTAAACCACAGAAATCATTCATTGCATTTTTATGACGGTATTGAAACCAGGCATGGACTGGCCATCGGGCGTACCGGGCAATGCCCGGTGGGCCGACGCACATCTGTGGGCCGTCCCAGGTCTGTCATAAAAAAAAAAAAAAAAAAAAAAAAAAAAAAGTATATAGTTTTTATTGACCGCGACGGTAACGGACCGGTACTCGGCTCATAAAAATCTCCGAGGGGGGTGGGCGGGGGACGACGACGACACACTAAACAAAGTCAAGAAAGAGACACTGACAGCTAATCAGACAACCGCTCCAGTGCTGCGCTGATGTGAACGCAGTATGTCCCCGGTGTATGGTGGGCCGCCAGGGACCAAAAATGCCCGGGCCATTTTTTGGTCCCAGTCCAGCCCTGATTGAAACCCATGGTAGGTAAATGGGATTTGGCAAAAGACTATGGAGCCCCGTTTGGGTCATAATTCAATGAATAAATGAGTCTATTATTATGAAATACAGGCGTTTATTATTACGAAATACGTATCCATTATTATGAAATACATGTTTATTATTATGAAATATGTCCCATTATTATGAAAAAATTGTAATTATTATGAAATATATTTTTATAATTATTTAATCTTAGTTTAATGCATAATAGTTTATTTCAGAAATTGCTTTTTTATCTAGGAATTAGCTTTTACATAATGCCTTCATTTTTCATAAGAATGAGCTTTTACATAATAATGATATTTTGCCACTGGGCAGGACCAGTGGTTGACCTGCATGCTCATTGGCCGATCCTTCTCCATTCTATTGATTCGATTTACGTTTAAATAATAAATAATAATCACAGCCTTGACTCACATATGAGCTTTAGTTCATCCCATTCCTAATCAATATGATGTGGCTCCACCCTTTGCAGCATGAACAGCTTCAACACTTCTAGGAAGTGTGTTTATTGGGGATTTTGGACCATTCTTCCAGAAGTGCATTTCTGAGGTCACACACTGATGTTGGCCCAGAAGGTCAACATTCCAGAAGTCTTCTATCAGGTTTTGGTCAGGACTCTGCAGGCCACTCTTATCACTGGTTCAGGACTCTGCAGGCCACTCTGGGTCAGCTGACGGTCGGCTGACGGGCGGCTTCATTGGCGGCTTAATGGGCCACGCCTCAAAATTTCTCCGAAATTTTCTAGTTTAATTTACTTCTCCGTCACAGGCATCCTCCTGACGAGCAGCGTGGTTTGTTTAATTACAGCTCCTCATACCAACAAAGTTACTTCGACTGTGTCCAAGGACACTTTTCAGTCTATTCTCATAGCATCCCAACAAGATACCATTCAGGAAAGTACAATTTTACAACTTTCTGTTTTTGTTACTTTTTCATTGGACTAGGTTCACTTGAAGAAACACCATATGTATTATGAAATATGCAGTTAGTTACAATAAGACAGGACACATGCATGTTTGTGGTAACTTAGAAGGAGAAGTGCTTTGCAACTGACATCCTCAAACTGAAGAAAGCCGATCCAAAACACGTCAGAAAAGCACTTCAATCTTTGACTTCATTAAGCATAAACTTTATCAAAAATGACTTGCTTTTTTTTAGCAGTTTGTTGTTGTTGTTTTTTTAAACATTATGGGGGAAGGGGAAAAAAAGGAACAAAGCCATAAATGAAACAGCACAAACATCTCAACTAGGGGTGCTCCGATCGATCGGGATTGGCCGATATGCATATGATCGGGATTGGTCAGAATTCTCCTTTAAGCCGATCAAAAGAGCCGATCAAAAACACTCTATTCTCGTGCGCATTCACTGTGTATAGAGCCCTATGGAATCCGCGATCATGGAATCATGGAATTGGAGATTAAAAACGGAATTCACTTTAAATGCGCAATATAACAGAACTGAACGGCAATTTGCGTAAAAGTTTTTTCTTTTTTTTTCTCCCGGACTAAAAGGAACTTTTCTTTCGAGAAAATGTTTCAAGAGGGTTCACGAAAAGGTGGGGACACTCTAGCTTTTCTGCCCCCACTTTCCTCATCATAGAAAAAATAAAAAAAAAACACGTCGAAGCGGCACCCGAGAAACCGGCGAAGAAGCAAAGGAACTAGCAGTTTACTCTCAGGTACAGAGCAGAGCAGTTTATCCGAGATTATTATGTGTCTGGCGATTCAAAATGCTGCAAGTTTTGCCAGCACACGATTGAATGGACACAAAAATATACGTGCAAGGATCAGTTCCATCCATCCATTAGCTCCCGCTTGGTCCGTAGTCGGCTCGCGGGGGCAGCAGCTTCAGCAGAGGGGCTCGGACCTCCCTCCACCCGGCCGCTTCCACCAGACCACCAGCGAGGATCAATGAATAAGTGAAAAGCACAAACGTAAAAAGGCGAGTCACTCAACGAGCTAAACACAAAGAGGCTGACAATTATTTATTTAAACGGCTGTCTGTAATAGATGGAACACCTAAAGAAAAAAAAACACCCGGGCACACACTCATACACACAACCAGTGTTCAGTGTTCACTGCTTTGGATTTCATAGCATCTACATCAGCTGTAGTAAATATAGTTTTTTCTGTTATCAGACACATAGTTTTTCATGACATACCTGAAAAATATCATGTACGTTATGACAAACTGTCTGATAACAGAATAAATCAAACAAACTAAAATGATTAGTTTACTGCTGTTGCAATTTTTCTTTTCTGCACTTTAAATGGATTTTACCTATTTGAATTATATTTTTTCTTTTTTATTACATAGAAAAAACTAGATTTTTTTTGTAAAAATAAAAAAACAATGTTTTGTTGGACACAATATGTTTAAAAGTATAAAAACATTAAAGTTTACAGTTATAATTGCATAAATTGTCTATATTTCATTACTTTATATACTGTTTTGGGGTTAAATTTGCATAAAATGCTTAAAACGGAATTCTCAAAAATTAAAAACCGACAAACACCGAAAATGAAAAAAATTAAAACAAAATTTGAGAAAAAATAAAACGGATTTCATAGGGCCCTATATTTGAAAGAGTCTTATGGAGTTCATATGCCTGGACCACCAGCCGCTGTCTGTCGTGGACGACCTCGGGTTTAAGCTTCTAGTGAATCACTTGGATCCACGTTATGTTCACCAAGGACGTAAATACTTCACTGATGTGTGCCTGCCGGAGTTATACCAGACGGTGTATGGACATGTTAATTCTCTTTTGAATGAGAAAGCCACAGCGGTCAGCTTCACGAGTGACATTTGGAGTTTTTTACCAATTCATGATACTCTCATATATTTATTTAATGATGCTTGATATACAGTGTTAAAGAATAACTTAAATATATGAATAATTAATGCTACACTATTAAAAGCAAGGTTTAAGTTCAAATTGACACTGTGTGATCGGTGATCGGTATCGGATCGGCAGGTATTGATTTCAGCGATCGGTGATCGGCCCCAAAAACCCTGATCGGAGCACCCCTAATCTCAACTGAATGAGCAACTGGTCCTCTAGCAGGCAGGAAGTCTGTTTGGCTGGATCTCAGCTCCTCTACCAAAGTGCTTTCCAAGCTGCAGGATCTCCGAGATGAAGAGAGAAGCAGCTGAGGCCGATCTGAGCAAATATGATGGATGCCGCTTAAAATATGCACTAGGCTTGGGCGGTATTACGGTAATACCGTATACTTCCGGTATTTAAAAATAGCGGCGGTATCAGTTTCAATACCATCATAAAAAAATGCAATGAATGATTTTTGTGGTTTAAAGTTTAGTTTCTCTCCTGTATCGCTGTGTGTACTGTGTGTTCTGGTTTATTTTACCGTTTATTCACTTTCGCTCGCAGCTGATGTCGGTTTGACTCGTCCTGTTAAGGTACTGACGATGAAAACAACACTTCCTGAGTTTGCTGCTTCAAAATAAAAGCTTCTAATAAAACTAATAATGTTGGACTTTTATGTTGAAGAATTTATAGGAAGTGAAACGTCCCGCATCAGACACTTTACTATAAAGCGCAGCGCACTATAAAGGCAGTTTCAGGCAAAAAGTTGAGCTGGAGCAGAGAAGGAACTAGGGCTGAACGATTTTGGAAAATAATCTAATTGCGATTTTTTTCCTCAAAATTGCGATTGCGATTTAATATGCGATTATTTTTAAGGTCCTCTTCTCATGTATTTTTCAAACACTGTCATAATAAACAATATCAGATTTATTGAAAGTGCAGATTACAACAATAAAGCAAACAAATCTGTGGCTTTACCTTGTCAACATCTAACTTTTCACGTTTCATGAAACATGTGTAACATTTATGTAAACATGTGGACTGCACTTCTTAAACACTGTCTGAGATTGACAGGACAGTGTATAAATAAATAAATAAAATATACAGATATAGAAAAAATAAAGCTTACTGATCTCCAGTCAGTAACATCACACAGGAAAATAAAGAGGAACAAATATCTGCTCTAACCAATTGGACATTTTCAAAAAAAAACTTTTTGAACACTAATAGAAATATTATATTTACTCAGTAATAGCAGCACACAACATACTGAAGTGCAAAATGAGTATGGCACTGTTAGCCAGAAAGATTCTTCTGTATAGATCTCAGGAGCTCACAGATTTTTGCAAGGAAAAGGGGGTGGGGGGATGGAGAGGAGCTCGAGTTGTCTCGCGCGGCGGGCGGGGTGTTTGTGGCTGTGCACTGTGCCCGACAGAGAGAGAGAATAGGGCCCTATGAAATCCGTTTTATTTTTTCTCAAATTCCGTTTTGATTTTTTTCATTTTCGGTGTTTTTCGGTTTTTAATTTTTGAGAATTTCGTTTTAAGCATTTTATGCAAATTTAACCCCAATACAGTATATAAAATAATGAAATATAGACAATTTATGCAAATATAACTGTAAACGTTACTGTTATTATACTTTTAAACATATTGTGTCCAATAAAACATTCATTTTATGACAAAGAAAAAAAATTCAAGAAAAAAAAACTAAAATAGGTAAAATCCATTTAAAGTGAAAAAAAGAAAGGAATTTCAACAGCTGTAAACTAATCATTTTAGCCTGTTTAATTTATTCTGTTATCAGACATAGTTTGTCATGACGTACCTGACATTTTTCAGGTATGTCATGACAAACTATGTGTCTGATAACAGAATAAACTATATTTACTACAGCTGATGTAGATGCTATGAAATCCAAAGCACTGAACACTGGTTGTGTGTGTCAGTGTGATTTTTTCTTTAGGTGTTCCAGCTGTTACAGCCTCTTTGTGTTTTGATCAGTGAGGGATTCTCGCCTTTTTATGTTTGTGCTTTTCACTCGTCCAGTGATCCTCGCACGTATCTTTTCATGTCCATTCAATCGTGTCCTGGCTAAACTAGCAGAACACTGAATCACCAGACACATAATAATCTCGGAGAAACTGCTCTGTTCTGTACCTGGGAGACAGCCGGTAGTTCCTTCGCTTCTTCGTCGGTTTCTCAGGTGGCCGCTTCGACGTGTTTTTTTTTTTTTTTTATTAATGAGGAAAGCGGGGGCAGGAGGCGGAGAAGCGCGCAGTGTCCCAGCTTTTCGTGACCCCCGTTGGAACATTTTCTTGAAAGAAAAGTTCCTTTCGGGCCGCCCCGGTAGAGCAGTGGTTTGGGCAGGCGGCCCATGTACAGAGGCTACAGTCCTCGTGCGGCTAATCGCGAGCTCGACTCGACTTGTCGGCTCCTTGCCGTGGGTCTTCCCCGTTCTCTCTGCCCCCCTTCCTGTCTCTCACCACCATCAATACAAGTCACTAGTGCCAAAAAAATCTTAAAAAAAGAAAAGTCACTTTTAGTCCGGAAGAAAAAAAACAAACTTTTGCGCAAATTGCTGTTCAGTTCTGTTATATTGCGCATTTAAAGTGAATTTCGTTTTTAATCTCCAATTCCGCGATTCCGTCCGTGATTCCGTGATCACGGATTCCATAGGGCTCTAAGAGAAGCGCGGTTCACGAGACGTACAGCAGCCAAGTAATGGCTTCAAACCTAGCGGTTTGAGTGCGCGTGAGTCTCTAAGGGCCAATTCCAATTCCTCTCTTAACCCTCAATCTCAACCCTCGCCCTTAACCCTCAATTTTTGGCCCTCAATCTTAACCCTCGAAAGTAAGTGTAAGGGCTATCTTGTGACTTAGAAATGGGACACCCCTCGAGTGCAGTTACGTCATCAGACTGAAATGTATCAGAGCCGTGTTGTCTCTGTATTTCCTGAAATTACACAGGGATAACATTGAAAAGAGCGCTGTATATTCTCTAAATAATATTAGCAAATAACACAATAGAGGATTCATTATTCAGTCCATCGTCGCTACACAACAAGGTATACAAGTAACGTGAAGCCGCCTGGGACCGCCGACGGGACCCGGACCGCTGACGGGACCGTTACGGCGGAACGGGACCACCGACGAGTACAAGTAACGTGAAGCCGACCTGGACCGCTGACGGGACCGGGACCGCTGACGGGACCGAGACCGCCACGGACGGCGGAGCGGTCCCGTCAGCGGTCCGGGTCGGCTTCACGTTACTTTGTTGTGTAGCGACGGAGGACTGAATAATGTACCGGGACCACCGACGAGTACAACGTGAAGCCGACGGGACCGCCGGTCCGGCAGCAAACATCGTAAAGTAAAAAAAATAAATGTTACGCGACAACAATGTTAATCCATGAAAAAAATCTCAAACAAACACAATAAAATGGTTTCGTAACATTTATATCTTTAAGATATACGAAGATACTTACGTTTGTAGCTAGCTTCTGGATAGCCCTTACTTCCAAGGGTGGTGTCGGAAAATCTCAATTTTGAGGGCGATACAGCCCTTAAACTCGTCCCTCAACTTGATGTCCCTTAGAATTGGGACACCACTTGCCCTTAGCGGGAACGCGCATTTTTGAGATTGAGGGTTGAGATTGAGGGTTAAGGGAGGAATTGGAATTCACCCTAAATCACCAGAAAAAGTCGCTAGATTTGTCGCTAGTCACCTTTTACAAATTAAGTCGGTAGGGGGGTCTGGAAAGTCGCTAAGTTGGCAACACTGCTTGCCCTGTCTGCTCTGCTCAGCTCAGCTGGGCTCACTCGCAAGTCACGTGACGTCGCCAGATCACGTGACAAGTAATATCGCGGCCTTTGCGGTTAGAAAATCTCGTTTTATGATATCGCGAGATTATCGCAAATGCAATTAATCGTTCAGCCCTAGAAGGAACAGTAAAAACTACAGTGAAAAGCAAGAAATACACAAATAAATAAGTTTTGTAGTTGAGCCAACTTTATATTGAAGCACTGAACTGCTGTTTCGAGGTAAACTCGCCTTTTTTTTCAGGCGTGAAGCCCCGGGGCGGCGCACATAATGGGGGCGGCTGTTTTGACGCGCGGCGTCCGCCGGTGGTGTTTGTTCGCCTTAATAGTCGCGGGAATAGCGTATACCCCGGTAAAATTTGAGGGACGTTTGACGGTATCAAAATTTGGATACCGCCCAAGCCTAATATGCACACAATTATTTTCACTAAGAATCCCTCAGATTCATCGCACCAGCTGCTGTCATGTCGGCTTGTTTACCTCGTCTTAAAAAATGCTGTGTGCTACTTGAGCAGTGGAAAGAATAATCCAGCACCACTGCTTTCTGGTACTGTTGGAGCACCAGGGGTCAACCTCTCCACCAGCTCCATGAGTACCACCTGCACCTCCTCGACTTAGAAATAAGAGAATAAATTATATCCATTACACACCCGACATAAACAGCCACCAGACCAGTTGGTTTTGCCTCTCTCCTCCTCTGTTGAGCATGTCAAGCTTTGCCGCCCTGTGGTGCCAACGAGTGTGAAACAGATGCTGCTTGCAAGAAATACTGAGCAAAATAAACACTTCCACTATTATTTCTAGGGGGCTTTATAATAGATCAATTTATTTAACGGTTCTTCAGTCCTGAGATCTGTGACGTAAAGAAAGCATCTAGGACTGCTAGCCGTTGACATCCCGGTCGAAAGCCCCCTATAAAGACCTCTGAATTAATACACTACTGATAAGACTTTTCCAATGGCCCATTTCTTTACCAAGCTTTTTTTTTTTCTTTTTACACTTTACTTATGACATACTTATTTATTTTAATTGGTCCCTATAAAATATCCACTGCTCCATCTCATGTAAAGTATAATGTAAAATATCAACAGCTCCACCTCATATTTATCAAAGTGAAATGTGTATATATGTGTATAAATTGTAAATAGTCTGGTGTGTATATAGCTTATGTTTAACAATTAATTTTTTTTTTTAGCTATATATACATTTTATGTTATTTTTTGCCTATTTTCTTTTTACAAATACTTCTGCAAGCCCTGTTGAAATTTTTATTTTCATCTGTCCAACCTGTACTGCTGTAACCACTGAATTCCCCCGGTGAGGGATTAATAAAGTACTATTCTATTCTAATCTTAGCTTCTCAGAGAAAAAAAAATCAGTGGTCAAATCGCTTGAATAATCTGGTATAGGTAAGGGTGCCCTCTTGCATTTTAACTAACCACATATTATATCAGACTGCTGGAGCAGCGTAAATTATTCAACGCCAGTCAATGATCAGGTTCACCATCTTGAAATTCAACCGTCTTAATTGGCAAAATCTATTTAAACAAAATGGTAATAAACTACTGACCAAAATAATGAATTCCTGGTTATTTAAAACAAGAAATGCAGCAACCTTTTACGAGTTTAAATGCACCCTATCTATTCATCGTGTCCAAACTTTTGACAAGTGCTACATGAATCTCAAGGACAAATAAATCAGGGTGTCAGTATGTGTGTATATGCGTGTATATGTGTGTGTGTGTGTGTGCGCGTGCTTATCCAGTACAAGGAGGAAAGGATGACGCTACTTGTGTCGTTATAAATAGCTTATGCTTTGTGCACACAAACACATGCAGTGTATTTCAAAGAACCTGCGAGCCACATAGCTGGGTAATCCCGACGCCGTCTCAGCCTGTTCGACCTGTTCTGCAGTGACGCTACTGACACCTAAAAGATGCTCCGCTGCACAGATTTGATCTGAGACCTGTGGACCTTAAATTATTCAAAACAGGTTAATTTTCCTTAAAAAAATACTAGACTGGACTAGGGATGTAACGATATGGAAAATCTGATATCTCGATTAAAGTGACCAAATTATCACGGTTTACGATATTATTGCAATATTCTTATTTGCTGTACAAATGTCTAAAAAACACATACATTTTAATAACTTCACAAAATCTTGTGATTTTCTTGTCATACTAAAACATTAGAAGCCAAAATTTTATCAAAATGAAACTTTCACATTAAAAGGGCAAACAACTGGCACAGAAAGAGGTTTTAGTTTAAATGAACAAAATAAATAACAGGAACAAAGCTTATTTGTCTGGTGCAAATTTATATAAACACTTTTAACAACCATAGTAGGTCAAAATATGCAAACAATTATCAGGAACAAAAATTATAGTGAAAGTTCAAATGAAAAACTTTAGACTTTAAGCTGAACCTTAAATAAGTATAAATGTGCAAATAAAGAAACAGTTGTTTAGGAGCCAAATATCTTGTTCTGAATTGTAGTTCACTCTGTGTGTCTGTGGGTGTCGCTGTGTTGTTACCTGAGGATCAGGTATAAAGGTAGCTGCCTGTTATTGGTTAGGTGTTGGACCCTGAAGGGCAAAAGGTTTTTGAACGCTGTGGCGCTAACTGCCGGCGTTATGGTTGTCGGATCAGTTAATGGAACAAATTAATATTTTAACTGCATCAGAAGAACATCGTTCTGGTCATTTCTCGATGTCATTTTTTAATGTCTTGCGTGCTATCACCACTTTCCGCCCTGCTGACGTTACGATGCCGATGTTACAAGCTACAAATTCACGCGAGACAGTCGCGAGTCGCTCACAGACTTGAATGAGGATGATATTACACATCCTGGTAAACGACCGCGATAATGAGATGAAGTCAAACATAAACGGTAATTGTTATCGCGTAAAATTTTACCGCACTTTACCGTAATACCGGTAACCGTTCCATCCCTAGACTGGACTAAGACTGGACTAGACTGGTCCGGGACTAAGTTCAGCCTGCGCTGCAAACAAACAGGGAAAAGATACATTCAAAGAGAAAGCAACATACAGTGGACACCATGTACCGCTCAAAGAATAAATTTACATCATCTAATTCATAATCTAAGAAACTCTGCACCTCTACTGTAGAGATGGCAGATCATTTCTCTATAAAAAAGATATTCCCTTATTTGGTTTGGACAATTATAGTGGGTCAGATTCTCATGTTGGTACAAAATCTCTCATGGTTGTTCAACTGAACTGAGATCTGGCGACTGCAGAGCAGCGCCCCACCCTACACCCCCACCCCCACCGGCCTCCAGAAAGCCCCCAGATCCCCTTACTTCAGGGGTCAAGAATTCAGGTTCCTCCTCTGATGGGCCCTTTATCCCGTTCTTCTCAACTAGAAGGTCTGACATGACAACACTGATTTTCTTTTCTCAAACTATAATCAACTGCATGCATTAATTTGATCAAGAATGAAAGAGTCTGCAGGATGTGTGCTCTACTGGCTTCATTTTCATCCTCTTCGTCTTCATCAAGCTTCAGAACATTTCATACGTCTACGTGCACAGGTATGTGCAGGCCATTTAACTGGACTCCTTTCTTTGTCCCAGTGTACAACCATATGAAGGATTTATATGGGGGTGCACGATAACTATCGGGCTGATAACAGGACATTATGACATCATCCCGATAAGACTGATATCATGACAAATAGCCCTGATAACATATATATTTTTGTCAACACGGCAGTGCCTCGCTCTCTCTGAGCCTTGAATGACCAGCAGTGAATGTTATGTTCAAGTAACGTCGGCATAATCAGAAAAACGATCTCTCAATCAGGAAAATCAAGAATACCCCTCATGCCAGAAAACAACGTATTAAGTCGGTCATAATTTTGGTAGTTGCTGACTTTAATTGATATTCACCGTATTTTCCCACGTTACACATAAAAAAAGAAAAAATAGAAAAAGCTGAAAGAACAGCTAGCAAGCGAGGGAACGTAGGAATTTACGTTACACCTTGAATGCAGCCTGCAGCACAGCGCTGATCACAACAAACATGGTGGTGTGGAACTTCGTTAAAGTTTCAGAAGAAGATAGTTTGGTGGTTATTTGTGACGAATCCTCCGAGTGAATTCTACGAGGAGGTAAGCACAAGCTTTAATACGTAAAACCTGATCGGTCACCTACAACATAACAATCGCTTCCATGGAGTTTTGGAATCGCGCTAATGTGAGCTAACGTGAGCTAATGCTAACGTGCGCAAGCCAGCAGCAGTCTCCCCTCTCCCTCATTCCTCTCATCTAAAGCTTCCATGAGATTAGAAAATAAAAAACAAACTACTGAACCTCATTTACTTTAATTTAAGGTATTAATTTAAATGGAACCACATGCCAAAATCCTTTAAATGTTAATCTTTTTCAGTTTGTAATTTTGATGCATGTATTTCCATCAGTTCAAGGAGCCTTTATTTTTTATATCAGTCTGTAACGAACCTTATTTAAGCTAATGTGAGATATCAAATAGGTTTGTTTGATAGCTTTATGAAAATGTTTGAGAGGCTTGCCAATAGTTTTTCAATGGAAAAAATAAATATCTGTTCATTTAAAGAGTCAAAACTGTTTTTTATTTTGTTCATAGTATTGATGTAATGATCTTAGGTATATGTGTGTGTTATCGGTTATCGGTATCGGCCTTTAGAAGCTGAAAGTTATCGTGCATCCCTAGATTTATCGATTAAATGTATGATTAAGTCATACTTTGCCACGATAGGTGGTGATAGCGCCTGCCTTCAGTTACCTGGTGCTGGGCTTTACTGGGTGACCTATTACAGCAACAACAAAATTGAGAAAAAACACAAATCTTTGGATTAGGTGGTGACAGCAAATTGGGGACTGTGAACTGGATGAACACGGATGTACATTTCATACGTCACATCCACGCCAGTTTCCATGTACTTCTCTGCATCGGCCTCTTCCAGTTCTACCGGGTCAAAGCCCACGGTGTCAACTGTGGGGCACACAGCATGCACAGACCGATTCCAGTCCCGTTGAACATTTACAAGGAAGGATAAGTTCAGCTTCAGCTGCATTACCTGGGTGTGTTAGTCTGCCGACAACAAGCTCAGTCTCGTTGGATTTCAGTTGGACCAAGGCGTTCGTGTGCATCTCACAACTATCATTTTCAGTCAGACTAATACAACAGTTGCATTTCTTTTACATCATGTCCACGTACTGATCATGCTCAGCTGTGAGATACTTGTGTTAGATAAGGTTTGTTGTGTCAAACGTTTTGGTTATCGTTCATCTGTCAGGCTCTCTTTTTTTTTGTCTTTTTTGCCTTGCAGGCTGCACAAATTCCTCTCTTTGCTGTTCAGTATTCACAGTGAAAAAAACTTTCACAACCTGCTGCCCAGCGACTGTGTCATAATGACTGTGTCATCGTGATGTGCTAATTGATAGGAAAAAAAAAAAGGATTTCTCAGTCCTCTGCATTTACTCTCCTCCACCCAAATATAAATAAACTAATAAATTAAATACTTTCAAGGCTGTGTGTGTGGCTGATCAGAGCTAACGAGAAAAAAATCAGTCAATTCCAATCACCAGCTGATTAACTGGCCCGTCCCTAAACATGACCAAATTAACTATAGGATTCAATCTCATCTTATTTTTACATCTGTATCACAGGACACACGTTTGACTTTAAAAAAAAAAAAAAAAAAAAAAAAAAAAAAAGTCAATCCTGCTGGATTCCTCCAAAATCTAAATTTGATTTTCAAATCTGGAGGATGAGCAAGCTGTGCTTGGGAATTTACTACTAATGTTTTACATTGGGACAACTTTCTGTTCAAGTCTTTGTCCAGCGGAAAGTTGCAAGCAAGGCTGTCATGGTATATTAATCAGGACTGTACTCTTCAAAAGACTAGGAATGAAATGACATTAAATATATAAATAAATAAGATTGGGTGTCCAGTACCAAAGTTCATACATAAAAATGTTTTATTCAGTCTGTTTTGCTTGGATTCTCAGCATTTAAAATCCACATCTCTGCAACCACTTTCACAACTTATGCATCATCTACCACCACATACATCCAGCTGTAGTGGATTTATCTAAAGGACTCAACGTTGCAGAGACTGAAATCTCCCTCCAGCGTTATGCTTGTGTGTCGGTGCGTCATGTTCACAGGTTCTCCTGCATTTACCATACAAGTGTCACCTATTTTAATTTGACCAAGAGACACTTTGAGGTGGGTGAAGTGTAACCAATATGCTCACGAGGCTGCCAGGGACACTTGTAAATAGTAAGGCCATTTTTATGAAGGGCTTTTCCGGTCTTATCTTCCACTCAGAGCTCATTCAACTATTGACACATGCAGAACTTTTTCCTGTCACATATGGAATTACACACCACACGTGATGAATCAGGCAACAGGGAAACTTAACCACCGATTTAGTCGCGTCAACAAAACAATTATTAGTTTTCGAGAAAGAAAATGAAGAGAGAGCGTGTGAAGATTTTATATGGAAGTTAGATCATGAGTGGAACTTTAAAGACGTGGCTTCATCATCTCTTACCTTGCTGGTCTTGTGGTCGAACCATACGAGAGCGTGATTCCTGGACAGCACTTTGCAGTCAAAGGTGGCATTGTTCTGGGCCGGCCGGCACCGAGCCACCGACCTGCCGATTTTGACTGGCTCATCCAGGTACACATGCCGCTCCTGGAATGGGTGCGAGTTGGGTCGGCAGGCGAACACGGCCAGCGCTGAAGGCATTGATTTTGGCTTGAGAGTATTACTCCAACCAGACACGAGAGAGTGGTTTTCTTGATCCAGATTGGCAGGTTTTTTTTTTTTGTTGCAATCCCTAATGAATAATCTACAATATCTGTGGCCTATGCGTAGGCAGAACTCTTAGGTCCACTAATCTTCTAGGCACTGACTGATAAGCATTGTCCACTGTACACAGCCCGGACAGCACTGCTCTCCCACCTTTGAGTCAAGCAGACTCTCCTGTGTTTGAAAAAAAAAATGAAAATAAAAAACAAACCAACAGGTGTAAAAAGGACAAGACATTACTTTCACTGACAGTCTAATATAGCTACATAACGACACTGAAAGCAAACACTATGTACAGACCAAGGCGCCATATGTCAAGACCAACATGACTGAGTATAGCACTGACAGTTTGGCAAGCAGCCCCTCACGTCCATCAAACTGACCAGGCCTTGAAAAATCAGCCACCAAACTATATCTGTAGTCCTGCAAAAACAACAGCAGCTGACAACAATAATTTAAAGTACAGGGAGGAGGAAAAAAACGGGGTGTTTAATCAATTTATTGCGCGCTTTTGAGCTGTGATGCCCTAACCTGCAGCACGCCAACACCTATGTGCGACACCCCGGTCGAGTGGCGTGCGCTTAAGTGAGGTGTCATCTAAAATCTATACGTTTATAATCGTAGTGACCTTGCTGCCCTGATACAGGGAACCTTACGGAGCAACCTAACGTCACCACTCCCTCCGGAGAACACCTCAGAGACCGCTAACTACACCTAGCACGACCGACACCCCCCGAGTTATGAAACAGTATCGGTCAATTCAGGCTCGCGAGCTGAAGCCGTCTGAATAAGTAATTTTAAACTCTCGGTCGGGGATGAATCTGGCATTAGCCGTTTGTCTTGTATAACTGAAACGCTTACCGGCTAATGTGGACGAGCGCAGCGCTTTCTGGCGATTGCCCAGCAGGCTAGGCTAGGCTAGGCTAGGCTAATGAGTGCCGACAAACTTGTCGTTGGTGTCCGTAAATGTTTTCTCTCCGCCCTTCTCGACAAGTTCGCTTACCGAATGGATGCGAAATGCCATCACTGTCTCCCCGCAGCGAACAAAACCGGCGAGCTAGCGTGTCTTTGGCGACTGCGGAGCATAAGCGGGGAGGCGAGCTCCTGCCTAACGGCTAACCGGCTAACTGACAGTCGGAGCGGAGACCGACGCGGAAAATCAACAGAGTTTCTGACTGCAGGTCCCCGTGCATCACCCCGACGCGATTGTCCTCCGGGGAAAACTCGCCAGAGGCCACCGGCTACACGGTCGTCCTCTGTCTAAGTCCAACTCTCCTCTTCCACGGCGGTGTCGATGTTAGAGCTGTCGTCTTCCCGCAGTTTTTTGGAAGAATTGTAGAAGAAGTTGTCCTCCTCCGCAAGTCGCAGGCGCCATACTGAAAGTAGAGCGCAGCGACAGGCGTGGTGCGTTCACGGCGTGGTGCGTTCACGGTCAGTCACACCATCACAGACAGATAAATATATAGAATTTTTTTTCCCCCCCCCCAAAAAAAAAACAACGATTTCGCAAAAACTGAGATCTTTATGACACAAAGTTGTGATTTTTTTCAGAATTTTACAAAACTTTTTATAATAGACATGCAATGTTACAACGTGATTTTAGATAAAACTTTGGGGGTTTGTTAGAAAGTGTTAGAAAATTTTGAGAAGAGTGCAGATTTTATGGCGAAATTTGTCTTTTAACAACTAGATATCTCGAGGTTTCATAATCTTAAAACAAAAACATTCCATGAAAGTCGTGATTTTATGACAAGGCTGGGTTTTTTTTCTTCCAAAAAAGTCATGATTTTGTAAAATTTGGGAAAAGTCGCAGAACTACACTTTACAATATTTTTTCAAACAAAGACGAAGTCACCCTTTCACGACAACTCTGGGATTTGTTTTTATTTAAATCGTGATTTTGTAAAATTCTGAGATTTTTATGCTACCAAATTGTGATGTGATGTCAAAAAGTTGCCATGTCGCAAGTCGGTATTTCACAACAAAATTTTCTGATTTTTACAACATAAATGCTTTCCTACAAAAGTTCCGATTTTATGACAAAAAGCTGGGAATTTTGTCAGTACTCACCCTCAAAAATGTCTGTGTATGACTCTAAAACAGATTAAAAAATAATCTGAGTATGTCTGACTGTATGGCTGTAGAAATTAATAACTGTATAATTAAAACTAGTAGTCCTATATTATATTATATTATATTATATTATATTATATTATCATTTTACTGAATATGTCCTTTTTTTTGGCTTAACCTGTCCCCAAATTATCCATACACAACCCTGATAGATAGATACATAGATACATAGATACATAGATACATAGATAGATACATAGCTAGATAGATAGAAACTGTTCTTTTACATTACTGTTTCCCAAAATATTTTGATGCCTAACACGTGTATCACTTGCACAGTTACTGTATTTTTGAGTACCATATTCATAACACCACCACTGCAACTCACCAAAACCACTAACAGTATTTTATTAAGAGCACCAAGCTGCAATTCTCCATAGAGAGTTTTATGCAGGTAACTTGCTTTTAGGACGAGGGCAGCAGAGTGGAGGGGGGTTGGGTGGACTGACGTGGGTGGAGATCTAATTCTGCTTATGGCTCCAGAAATGTCCCTGCTGTGTTCTAGTAAGCCGACAGCTGAGACTAAATCAATCCTGGAAGAGACAATAGAACAGCCATTAATGCAGTTCATTTTGTTAAATGCTGCTATAATTTCAGAGATGAGATGAGAAAAATTCATGTTTTTTTTTTGAGTCAAGCAAAAGCAAGCCAAAGAATGAGTTTCATTTCATAGTGAGAAAAATGCTATAATTCCACTGATAAGTAGAGAAACAATGACAAGAATCAAAAATAAAACATTTATGGCCAATAGGAAGCCTAACAGCAATGAAAAGTTAAACAAATTAATTGGCCATCACATTAAAGAGACTCCAGATGAAAGTAAACATCTCTCAGAATGATGGGTTTTAAGGTCAGCTAGTGTCTGTAGTTTTATAATTAAGAACATTTCTTCCAGTGTCTTGAATTAGACTTCTGCAGTATTTAGTATAGTTACCTCTCGTACCAAGGAAGGGGAGTTTATTAAAATGTTAACACTAATAATATTTAGACTGCCAATGCAAATTAATCAGAGTCATTCTGTCAAGAGTAGAAAAATACTCATCAGTGTTGAAACATTCACATTTACATTTCAGTCTTCGTGTGTGGGTTCGTGCAGCATTTTAAAACGTGGTAATGTGTAGTTTGGAATGAGTGAGGATATAAATAAACACTGACAAACCTGTGATGCTTCCTGACTTATCTGACATAAACCAAACCCCTACAAAGAAAGAAATGAATCACTGTATTCCTTTATTATTGTTCAACTTCCTGTTCTGTATTTCTGCAACTGTACACGCTGCACAAACATCAGTCATGATTTAACACAGCTCTTGCTTAAATCAGGGGGTCGTACATGAGAGCATCTGGTCCTTCTGGAGGTTCTGGCAGGTCTGACGGAGGTCAGGGGATAGAAGTCGGGTTCATTTGAAATCATACTGATAATCACCCTGCTCCAAGGACACCGGAGCCAAAGGAAAGGTAGGGCTGACCCAGTACGAGGTCTGGCGTGGTTGGTCGGCTCCCTCTCAGTCTGAGGTGAAGTTTTTCTGGAACATGCTCCAGGTCCAGACCCTGGACCCTCCCCAGCCCTCCTGCAGAGCGAGCAGGGGACCAGCTGTCGCTGTCTGACCATTATTTGAGGTTTAAAAGCATCTTACTGTGTTTAGCTTCTTAGCCCACTTTGATATCGCTGAGGCCAGTTAACAGAAGCTTCACGTTTCTAACGAAGCACCAAAAGAGCTCCATGAAAATGTGTTTCAACCTGAGAATACATAATTTTATTATTTAGTACCATTTGTGTTTGCTGCTTCTCTCAGGTTCTTTATTAAGCAAATGTAGTTTGTTCCACGTGATGTGATTTCTAAAACTGCAGTGGGAGGTCATTATGACTATTCTGATTTCAAGACGAATATATGGCATTTAAGTTATCTTTGGAACAGACAGTTTCAGCGCTTCCTTTTAAGGAGTTGCTGCAGTGGATCATTGGTTTGATGTAGGTTTCATGTTTGGTGACTCAATCCTCCATCTGTTTCTGGTCTTGGGACTTGCTGAGATCAGATATTACCTAAAAATCCAAACATTACAATGTGCACCTCTTAGTAAGATTGTTTTATCTGCTATTTTGCAGATGCATTTAAAAATAAAAAAATAAAAAAAATCTTACTGATTTTTAGTCTCTGCTTATTGAAAAAGTATCCTTAATGATCAGCAATTCAAAACACAAATAAAAAAGAGAAATAGAACAGTTTCTACAAGAAAACAACAATGATGAAGTTACCTCAGAAATAGTATGGGATACACTTAAAGCTGTCTTCAGGGGGAAAATAATATCATACTGTGCAAAAAGAAAGAAAGACAAGAAACTCTAGCAAAATTAACTGGAGAACTGGAGGAGCTTGAAACAAAACATAAGAAGGACTCAAATCAGATTAATGAGTTACAACTAAAAGAAATCAGGAAGGCGATTAACACCTGGTACACCCAAGAAACGCAAAAAAAAATGTTCTTCACAAAACAAAAATATTATGAGGCGGGCTCAAAGTTCGCAAAGCTGTTAGCAAGAAAACTACAAAAACAGAAAGCAGACAGCACTATCCACAAAATCAGGAATCCAATCACAAAGGACCTGGTATATAAAAGAGAAGAAATACAATCAGCCTTTCAAAAATATTACAAAGAATTATATTCCCACTCACAACTAGAGGAAGAACAAAATATTAAAACATTTTTAAACTCTCTTAACCTACCTACCTTAAATGAACAGTAAAATAATGAATTAACAGCAGAAATAACAGAAGAAGAATTAGACAAAGCCATACCAAGGTTAAAAACCAACAAGTCACCTGGACCAGACGGATTTTCATCCGAATGGTACAAAGCCTTCAGGACTGAACTAAAACCATATCTCCTTCATATACTTAATAGAGCTTTAAAAGAAGGAAAAATCCCGCCAACATGGAAGGAGGCCACTATAACAATCATACCCAAAGATGGAAAAGATAAATTAGAATGCGGATTGTTCAGACCAATCTCAATTCTTAATATCGATTACAAATTATACACATCGATTCTAGCAAGACGAGTTGAAAAAGTTCTCCCCCAGCTCATCCATACAGATCAGACCGGATTTGTCCCACAGAGACAAACACACGACAATATAAGACGATCACTACATGTATTAAGCCATATTCAAGAGCAAAAATTACAGGCATTACTGATCAGTTTGGACGCAGAGAAGGCTTTCGACTCAGTGAGCTGGGAGTTCTTATACCTGGTCCTTGAGAAATTTGGCTTCCACAAAAATTTCATTAACACAATTAATTCATTATATAATAACCCTACTGCAAGAGTTAAAATAAATGGGCATCTATCCAAGATCATTAAATTAGAAAGAGGTACAAGACAAGGTTGTGGGATGTCACCGCTTCTTTTTGCTCTTTTCATAGAGCCGCTAGCCCAATGGATCAGGCAGACAGACAACATCAAAGGAATTAGCATAAATAATGACAAACATAAGGTGGCGCTGTACGCAGATGACATCTTGGTGTACCTAACTGAACCAACTAAATCTCTCCCCGAATTATTTAAATTATTAGAACAGTATGGTAAATATGCAGGATACAAGTTAAATATTCAAAAGACGCAAATTTTAAAACTTAATTACAACCCACCAATAGAACTCAGAAAGAGATTCCATATGAAATGGGACCAGGAAGCAATAAAATATCTTGGAATATTACTACCAAAAGATATAACCACAACTAAAAAAATAAACTACGACCCACTTATTAGCAAACTAAAAACAGATATTGCAAGATGGAATTCAAATCCATTCATGAGTTTAACACAAAGAATAGAATCAATTAAAATGAACATACTCCCTAGAATTTTGTATTTGTTTCAGGCTCTCCCAGTTGAAATAAAATCCCAACAATTTAATGAGTGGGACAAAATTCTCTCAAGATTCATCTGGCAAGGGAAAAAACCGAGAGTAAGATTTAAAACGTTGCAACTCCCCAAAAAAGAGGATGGATTGGCAGTCCCACATCTAAGAAACTACTTTTACTCAACTCAGATTAAGCCACTACTATATTTATGTAATCCGGAATACAACACAAGATGGAAGGATATAGAAAAGACCTTAATTAAGGATTCCCCAATCCAAGCAGTGTTAGGTAATAAGGAAATAAAACAAACAATAAGTATACTAAAAAAACCCATGGCTGAAGTTCCAACTTAAAATCAGGAACACAATCAAAACAGATTACAAACTACTGGATAAATTATGGCTCATTAGATGGATTGCATATGACCCCGATGTCAAACCAAACCAACTAGATCTCAGATTCAAAACCTGGACAAGCAAAGGGATCTCAACATTCTACTCACTTACAAATAAAGGAATACTAAAAGACCAAACGCTAAAAAGAGAATTCTCCTTAGAACAGCAAGACTTTTACAGATTCTTGCAACTTCGTAATTATTTTAATAAATGTAATAAAACACTCCTCATAGACCTAGAAGATGCAATATTAAAAGAATTCTTGAGGTCATACTCAAATGAATCAATTAAAGGCGCCATCTCAAGGTTGTACAAAGGCCTCCTAACAAAAAAATCATACACCACAGATTATATCAAAAATAAATGGGAAAAAGAAGGACAGCTTGACATAACCAAAGAGCAATGGCTTAGTTACTGCGAAATTCAGTGGAGATGCACAAGTGCACACACATGGAGGGAATTTGCGTGGAAGTGTTTGATAAGATTCTTCACTACCCCAAAGAAGAAATCTCATTACACAGGGGAAGACCCCAAATGTTGGAGAGGATGTGGAGAACAAGATGCAGATCATTGGCATGTGTTCTGGAAATGCCCAGGGTTGCAGAATTTTTGGTCAGGGGTTCATGGAGGAGATATTTCATATAAAGATACCCAACCAATTTGAAATCTTTATCTTAGGCAAATCAGATTTTATTACTAGAAATACTAATAGATACCTTTTCATAATTATGGTTACTGTAGCTAAGAAAAATATCACTAGACACTGGCTACACCCCGAACCCCCCACGGTGAGTGAATGGATGGACACGATTGACGATATTTATCAAATGGAAAAAATGAAATGAAAAATACTTTATTCATCCCATAAAGGGAAATTCAATGTAGTAAGGGCTCTCTCTCTTTTTTTTTTTTTTTTTTATAAAAAACAGACAGAAATAATAATAATAATATAATAACAGGTGTTAAGTCTTGTTGTGGAGGCTGATGGCTGCTGGCAGGAATGATCTTCTGTATCTTTCCGTCTTGCAACGGACCTGAAGAAGCCTCTCACTGAACACACTCTGTTGTTTGATCACTGTGTCGTGGAGAGGGTGTGAAGAGTCCTCCATCATCTTCATCAGCTTGTGCAGCATTCTTTTTTGTACAATCAGTTCCAGCGGATCCAGAGTTACACCCAGCACAGATCCAGCTTTCCTGATCAGTTTGTTGATTCTCTTCAGGTCTCTGGTTCTGATGCTGCTGCCCCAGCAGATGGCTGCAAAGCTGATTGCACTTTCAACAACAGACCTATAGAAGATGTGCAACATCTTGGTGCAGACATTAAAAGATCTCAACTTTCTTAAAAAGTAGAGTCTGCTCTGACCTTTCTTGTAGATGTATTCTGTGTTGCAAAAATAACATACTCACTAAATTTACAGATAGACAGATTTACCAAAATATGGTCAAAGTGGATCTCCTTTGTCGAAAAAAGACGACCTAACAGAAGGGATAGAACAGACTGAGCCTTATTTAAAACTAAATATTGGAGTTCTCACTTATCTGAACACATAGACTATCACTGCCAGTCAAATTCCCCATTTGTGTTGCCTTTCTCTAATTAACCTGTGTTTTTTTTTTTACTATTCTTTTTATTTCCCTTTAATGTACATCCCAGTTCTTATGTTTCTTCAGTTCTATTGAAGTTAATTATTACCCACCCCTACTCCCTGTTGGAAGGGAGGGAGGGGAAAAAAAAAAAAAAAAGACAAAATACAGCTATTAGCTCGAGAGTGAACACGTCTTGTCATCATGTCATTAATATCCATGTACTTGTTCAGTTTTATGGAGGTTTTGGCTTTGGGCTCTCAGTAGGACCAGAAGAAGATCTGCCTGTTTAGTCCTTTTTATATACTTTCTGTACACTTACAGTTTTAGAAAAACTTCATTCATGTTGTTTTGGATCCACACAGAAAGTTTACGCTTCTGACCAGCTAACGACAGATGTAGGGTTAACTTACCTCCAGAATGTTCCTTTAAAGTCTGGTCTCTGAATCATCCACATTTCATTTTATTGATTAGACTCAACTTGTGCAAAGGGCTGTCTGTAGTTAATTTTTGCTGAAGTACTTGGTCTTTATGTTTGCCTATTTCTTCTGCCAGCACTGTTAATGTTTATTGTGTATGTTCAATAAAGACATGAAAAAAAAAAAAAGGTGGATTCATGCCAGAACCAACAAAGGGCATCTGTTTCTCCAAAGTTTGGATCCTGACTTTGTTTCATCCATCTATCTGCTTAGTGATGGGAGTATTAAAGGATTTAGATAAAGCTGATTTACTGCCTCGTTCCTGACTTAGACTGTGAGCTGTGCTATCATTGGAGACGTGGATGTGAAGGGACACAATGTGGATCCAGCAGACTAAGACATGTTCTGGTGTGCCACAGGAATTAATTACATGACTGTTATTTCAGCCATAACTGTAATAGTCATTTATAATATCTACAGCTTTAAAGCTTTAAATACAGCAATCAGAATACAGCAATTAAACATTTAGGTAATTATTAAACTTGGAATGTTTACCTAGATTGAAAGTATTTATATCAGGATTTTCAAAGCTTAGTTTCTTGTACAAAAATTGCATCCATACGACTCATGATTTAAATAACATCAGCCAAACGCCACAACTGCAGTGTCCTCAGTTGTAATTTGATGTAGATTTCTGCTTATTATTTCTTTTATTTAGTAGCCTTTATTCAATCAGGTTAGTCCCACTGAGATCAAAGATCTCTTTTACAAAGGAGACGTGGGCCTCCAAGGGCCACATAATGACAAGCACACACATCCACACTCATCCCGCAGGGCAGTTTAGATTCACCTGACATACATGTTTTTATACTTCATACATGGGTGCAATGTATAGAAAAAGAAAATGAATATGACTGAGACCCTGAGATTAAAAAAAAGAGAGAAAACCCTCATAAAGGAAGGTCATTTACGACCCTGATTCCATTAAAGTTGAGATGCGGTGAAAAATGTAAATAAAAACACAATTTGCAAATGTCATAACTCCATATTTTATTACCGGTAGAACATAAAGAGCATATCGGATTTTGAAACTGACACATTTTATCATTTCATGGAAGATATTTGCTCATTTTAACTTTGATGGCAGCAGCACATCTCTAAAATGTTAGAACAGGGTGATGTCTACTGTTGTGTAGCATCTCATCTTCTTCTAACATCTGTCTGGAAACATCTGGGAAGTGAGGAGAGGAACGTTGGGCCTTGTTGGGTTGCTGGATTTTTCATTTTCTGATGCTCCAGATGTTTTTTACTGGTCAAAGGTCTGGACTGCAGCCAGACCAGTTCAGCAGCTGGACTCTTCTCCTGTGAAGTCCTGCTGCTGTGATGGATGCAGTAGGTGGTTCGGCATCGTCCTGCTGAAATATGGAAGGTCTTCCCTGAAAAAGACATTGTCTGGATGAAGCAGATGTTGCTCTGAAACCTCTATGATCTCTTTAGCATTGATGGAGCCTTTCCAGATGTTCCAGCTGTCTAATCAACTCCAGACCATCAGAGGTGCAGCTGTTGAACCGTCTGATCACAGCTGGATGGTTCCTCTGTTCTTCAGTCTGCAGGACACGGTGGACTAAAGAGGATTCATCTGACCTCAGAACAGTTTCATTTATCCTCAGTCCATCTTAGATGATCTTTGGTCCAGAGAAGATGCTGGTGTTTCTGGATGGTGTTGACATGTGTCTTCTTCTCTGTTGGTCTAGCTTTAACCTGCATCAGTGGATTGTAGGTGAACTGTGTTGACAGACGGGGATTTCTGGAAGTGTTCCTGAGTCCATCAGTGATGTCAATGAGACAATCACATCTGTCTGAAAACAAGGTTTAACTTAAAAAGATTCAAATTTAATATTATTTTCTCGAGTATCCATGATCTGTATTTTCACTTGAATGAAACTCGGGCCCAAAGACGTCGCTACGTCATGACGTCCAACGGTACGTGGTGACGCTCCATCTCCGATGCTAAATTCCTAGCGGCTAGTGTTTGTGCGGCTGCTCTCTCTGTTGTTATTTCAGAGAGAAACGCCGACATTAAACACTTATTAACTCACTTTGAAGACCGGTAACATTCTCCGGAGCACCCGTGTGTCCGTGTCGGGCTGTAGCCATGGCTCTGCAGGGCTCGGAGGAGCTGGGAGAGCAGGTCGAGGAGCCGGAGGATCTGGACGACCAGGACGCTAGCAGCATCTCTCCGGCCGAGGAGATAACTCTGCCTGCCGGGCCCGGAGGCGACGAGGAGCCGGAGGAGGCTCTGCTGCTGCCGTGGGACCGCTTCTCCGCCTGGCTGCACTGCATCTGCGTGGTCGGCTTCGATCTGGAGCTCGGGCAGGCGGTGGAGGTAAGGCGGGTCACGTCGAGCTCTGCGGGGCTGCACATCAGTAAGTTAGCGGCTCTTCGCGGCTCCGACGACGTCCTGAACTAAAGTTCATCTGTCTTTTGATTTTCTCCGATTCAGGGATCCCAACACAAACCACTCGATTATAAACAAACGCTGCAGAGCACGTTGCTGCAAAACGTTACACAATAATTCACCATAAACTATCAAGAAGCTCTTTAGATAAGTCTTTCTCTGGAATTAAGCTACCACTATCTCACCCATTCTCTACTTTCTCAGAGCCTTTTTTATCTAGAAAAAATACATCTTCATTCATGAGAAAATATGATTTAAACTTGTGAGCATGTCACCTTTTGTAGGTGGTGTTTGAATCTGTCAGGAGTCTCCACAGCTGTCAGAACAAACACCTGTTGTCCCTGAAATAGTCTTGAATTTACACGTTCACGAAGCTGATAAGGAGTTTTTAGTCAAATATCCAGTCTGCCTTGTATGAACATTATCTATAACATACATGCTGCAGATATTACCACTTAACTTTTTTTTTTTTTTAAGTGAACTACTAACACAAGCTTGTTATAGGAGCAACTTACCTTTTATGTTTTATTGATAGAATTTTGTTCTTTTGGAGATTTATGATCACAATATGCAGATTCAAATTGTATTAATTTAGAGTAAATGTATATTTAGGGTAACGTTAGTAAATTTTTAGGGAGTTCATTTTATTTTATTTACATATTTCTGTCATTGGTGCTGTCAAATTTGTTGCTGATATTTTTATACAAAATATGTTTTCTCTGTTTACAAGCGATGTTATAAATAGATGCAAGTGTCCTTGCATTGCACCTGAATAGTTTAGACATCTATTTATTCATTTATGTCCCAGTTATAAATCCTGGGATGATAAAGGGTTGATGTTTTGTTTTTCAGGTGATTTATCCTCATCATTCCAAACTGTCAGAGAAAGAGGTAAGTCAAGCTGTTATTTTATTATGTAAGTGTTATTTTTGAGATGTTATCACGTGAGTAAAGTTATTGTACGTTCTTTTGTTTCTCTACGATCTGAGGCTTTAAGAACACGAAACAGTTTTGTAGATGTTTTTAATGTCTCTTGTTCGGCCATCAGGGGATTTTAGTGCTCCAGTTATGAGGATATGAATCAATAAATTAACCTGAGCAGATACAATTGGAAAAAAAAACAGTAAAAATAAAGTTAATAATTTTTTTGAAATTTTTATTTCTTTCAGAAAACAAGCATCTGCTACCTGTCGTTTCCTGACTCCAACTCAGGTGACGTCCCCTTTTCACCTTTGTTTTTCTCTCAGTTGATCTTTAAACATGAGCAGATGGAGCGCCTGCATAAATCAAGATAAATAAATAAATTGTATGAGTAAGTTAAATGAAACTCATCCCAAATCAAATACTTAGTTCAGGGAAAGAGAAGAAAAAAACCCAGTTCAACATCTGGTGCTGTATAGGACATAGAAGGTGTCCAGAGACCTGGAATCATTCATGTTTTTGTTGTAAGGAGTTTTTTTTTTTTGTTGTTGTTGTTGTTGTTTTAACATCAGAAGAAGCTGAGTAGAAATCTGTGAGAACCACGAGGCAGCGGTGGAGACCTGTGGTTTCACCAACCTCCTGAATCACAGAGTACTCCCGTCTAAAACAAATGAACGGTTGGATCTTTATGTCCTTTACACTTATGAAAAAGACTCAGTTTCTTTGAAGACATCCTCTTGAGATGCACCATTGTCAAATTTGTGGGGTGGAAAAATGTAAAATGGTTTGATGTCGTAGTTGCATTTAGGAAAAAAATCCACTCCAGATGTTCCAGCCTTTAGCAGCAGTGTTTATGCTCAAATCACGTTCCCACCACAGTTCCAGAAAGTCATCAGTCCCGAGTGTGACATCACGTTATAAAACCCTGAGGTCTGGCCTTTAAGAGAGTTTTCAGCCTTTTAAAACCTTCTCTTTTACAGCTTCACTCCTGTAACTGCACCAGATCGGTCGGCACTGCTGAAAAGGTGTCATTTTGTGGTGATGTGTCAAATTAAAGTTAATTTTAAAGATGTTGTTTAAACACGCTGCTGTGCCAAAGTGCTCTCAGCCGAGCTGAACGGGGCCACCGTCAGCTGTGGCGATCTTTGGGTCGTGACGCCGCTGCAGGCATCTTTACAAAGTCTCTCCTGGAAGATGACGGTATTTTCGCTCAGTTCAGGAACAACAAAAGTAAAGGAATGTTTGTGTGGAGAGAAAAGAGATGGGTTAAAAAGAAACCAACTGCTATCAAACATGTTGTCTTTGAAAGGTAAAGGAATCTTTGATGAATACCAGTTGATAGTCATTTTTAGGAAGTACAGTGATCCCTTATTTTTCGCGGTTAATGGGGACCGGTGCCCCCACGCAAAAATCAAAATCCATGAACTGGAGCCGGAGCCCCCCGAGCCTAAGTAATTTGTTTAAAATATTTAAAAAACGTAAAAAATTAGCGAGGCACTGCAGTGAAACAAGACAAAGGCTCAATTGTGGTCTTTCTGTTTCCTTCACAGCCTCTGGTCTCTGAACCATAGTAATTAGCGGCTAACAACAACAAAAGAAAAAGTCCGGTTTTCTCTGCATGGAACGAGCACTTTATTCTGGCACTGCAGGAACTTGTAACATCACACAGGTTGTGTTGTTGGACTCCTGTCGGTTAACAGAGAATGTAAATCTATACACGCTAGGCTGCTGTTGACGCACACTACACTTTTCATCTAACCCCGTTTTCATTCTGCCGTCCCATGACACACACACTACATTACCCATAAGGCCACCTTCTTAAAGGGGCCAGGCTGGCTCACAGCATTTCTTTGCTGTGAGAGAACACGCACAACATCCTGTGATGTTTCCGCGATTTTTAAAAAATGTTTTTATTAAATTATATATTTCTGAAAAAATCTGTGAATCACTAAAACCGTGGAACTTAAAGTGCGAATTCTCAAGGGATCACTGTACTTTTAAACGAATGATGAACTGTGGCAACCAGTAAAGGGAAAAGCCGAAAGAAGAAGATAAAGGTTATTTCTGTCCAGGTGGTATGATGTTAGTCGAGGCTGAATCAAAGCTCTGCCTCAGCTCTGCTCCTCTGATTCTGTTGTCTTAAAAGAAAAAAACCCTCTAAACTGAGAGGGTATTTATGTCACACAGCCAGGCGTTGGCAGGCAGCGCTGCTGGATGGTGTGTGAGGTGAGAGTGAGTTTGCCTTCAGGTGTGTCTTTGTTGACTGTGAGTCAGTGAAGCTGAGGAACCTGCTGGGCTCAGGATGAAGACGGGATTAGGACCAAACGCTTTCAGGGCTGCTCTATATATTTATATATAATGTAGTGTAGGTGTGTGTCAGGCGGCCGTGAAACTAGGGGTGCAAACTATCGGGCCGATAACTATCAGGAACTAACAGGAAATTATGATATCATCCCGATAAGTCTGATATCACGACAAATAGCCCCGATAACATATATATTTTTGTCAACACAGCAGTGCCTCGCTCCCTCTGAGCCTTGAATGACCGCCAGTGAATGTTATGTTCAAGTAACGTCGGCATGATCAGAAAAACGATTTCTCAATCAGGAAACTCAAGAATACCCCCTCATGCCAGAAAACAACTTGTTAAGTCGGTCATAATTTTAGTAGTTGCTGACTTGAATCGATATTCGCAGTATTTCCCCTCATGTTACACATAAAAAAGAAAAAAAAAATAGAAAAGACTGAAAGAACGACTAGAAAACGAGGGAACGTCAGAATTTACGTTACACCTTGAATGCAGCATGCATTGCGCTGATCACAAAAAACATGGCGGTGTGGAACTTCGTTAAAGTTTCAGAAGAAGATAGTTTGGTGGTTATTTGTGACGAAGGCTCCAAGCAAATTCTACGAGGAGGGAAGCACAAGCTTTAATACGTCAAACCTGATCAGCCGCCTACAACATAACAATCGCTTCCATGGAGTTTTGAAACCGCGCTAACGTGAGCTAATGCTAATATCACAGAACCTCATTTACTTTAATTAAAGGTATTAATTTAAATGGAACCACAAGTCAAAATCCTTTAAATGTAAATCTTTTTCAGTTTGTAATTTTGATGCATGTACACACGTGGACAAAATTGTTGGTACCCCTCAGTTAAAGAAGGAAAAACCCACAATTCTCACTGAAATCACTTGAAACTTACAAAAGTAACAATAAATAAAAATTTATTGAAAATCAAATAATAAAAATCAGCCATCACTTTTGAATTGTTGATTAACATAATTATTTAAAAAAACAAACTAATGAAATAGGGCTGGACAAAAATGATGGTACCTCTATAAAAGATTGAAAACTATTTGACCAGAGTGACATGATTAACTCAGTGTGTCCTTTAATTGACATCACAGGTGTTTCCAAACTCATAATCAGTCAGTCTGCCTATTTAAAGGGAGACAAGTAGTCACTTTGCTGTTTGGTGAAAAGGTGTGTACCACACTGAACATGGACAACAGAAAGCGAAGGAGAGAATTGTCCCAGGACATCCGAAAAAAAATTATAGACAAACATCTTAAAGGTAAAGGCTATAAGACCATCTCTAAACAGCTTGAAGTTCCTGTGACAACAGTGGCTCATATTATTCAGAAGTTCAAGACCCACGGGACAGTAGCCAACCTCCCTGGACGTGGCCGCAAGAGGAAAATTGATGACAAATTGAAGAGACGGATCGTTCGAATTGTATCCAAAGAGCCCAGAACAACCTCCAAAGAAATTAAAGGTGAACTCCAAGGCCAAGGTACATCAGTGTCAGATCGCACCATTCGTCATTGTTTGAGCCAAAGTGGACTTCATGGGAGACAACACCACTGCTGAAAAAAATCATAAAAAAGCTAGACTGGAATTTACAAAAATGCATGTTGACAAGCCACAAAGCTTCTGGGAGAATGTCCTTTGGACAGATGAGACCAAACTGGAGCTTTTTGGTAAGGCACATCAACTCTATGTTCATAGACTCAAAAACCAAGCATACAAAGAAAAGAACACTGTCCCTACGGTGAAACATGGAGGAAGCTCAGTAATGTTTTGGGGCTGCTTTGCTGCATCTGGCACAGGGTGTCTTGAATGTGTGCAAGGTAAAATGAAATCTGAAGACTATCAAGGCATTCTGGAGAGAAATGTGGTGCCTAGTGTCAGAAAGCTTGGTCTCAGTCGCAGGTCATGGGTCTTCCAACAGGACAATGATCCAAAACACACAGCCAAAAACACCCAAGAATGGCTGAGAGAAAAGCGTTGGACTATTCTAAAGTGGCCTTCCATGAGCCCAGATCTGAATCCCATTGAACATCTGTGGAAGGAGCTGAAACATGCCATTTGGAGAAGACACCCATCAAACCTGAGACAACTGGAGCAGTTTGCTCATGAGGAGTGGGCCAAAATACCTGTTGACAGCTGCAGAACGCTCATTGACAAATACAGAAATCGTTTAATTGCAGTGATTGCCTCAAAAGGTTGTGCAACAAAATATTAAGTTATGGGTACCATCATTTTTGTCCAGCCTTATTTCATTAGTTTGTTTTTTTTAAATAATTATGTTAATCAACAATTCAAAAGTGATGGCTGATTTTTATTATTTGATTTTCAATAAATTTTTATTTATTGTTACTTTTGTAAGTTTCAAGTGATTTCAGTGAGAATTGTGGGTTTTTCCTTCTTTAACTGAGGGGTACCAACAATTTTGTCCACGTGTGTATTTCCATCAAGGAGCCTTTATTTAATTATATCAGTCAGTAATGAACCTTATTTAAGTTGATGTGAGATATCAAATAGGTTTGTTTGATAGCTTTATGAAAATGTTGAGAGGCTTGCCAATAGTTTTTCAATGGAAAAAATAAATATCTGTTCATTTAAAGAGGCCAAATTATTTTTGATTTTGTTCATAGTATTGATGTAATGATCTTAGGTATATGTGTGTGTTATCAGTTATCGGTATCGGTTTCAAAAAACAGTTATCGTGCATCCCTAGTAAAAAGTGAAACTTCCAACCAAGAGAAGAGGCCTTGACAAAGCTGAAAATCTTAAACAGTGACGGCATGTGACCCAAGAATGTCCGTTGAAATTCTATCCTTTTCTTCTCTCACAGGACAGTCCCGGTGTTTTTTGTGCTAAAGTTGATAGTAAAGTAAGGAAGTATTCATGATTCTCTGCTGAGCATTTGAGAGAGTTTGACCAGTTCATGTCGTGACTGATTCAAACTCTTCTGGGCCACTTCAGTCGGTCAGGAGCCTTCCTTCAGGAAGACGACACTTCGACCGTGCCCATAGGCTGAACTATATATAAAAGATGGAAGTTGTCATGTGGTGTCAGATGAGAGGAAGGGTCTTAAAGTGCAGTGTCACTGACGACTGCTAGACGCTGCCTCCAAACCATCTGTGGTCCCAGCAGACTCATTCAGAAAGCTTCTGTCATGAAATATTCAGTCAGCCTTTACTCACTCCTGCTGATTTTCTGGTGCAGGTTTAAAACTGTTCCATAACTGAACAGATTTGATGCTTCAAAGACGCATGTTTTGGTCCAATTAGGCTTCAGCTGCTGGAATCTGATGATGACGATGATGATGATGATGATGATGATGCTCGTCCATCACCAACAGATATATGATTCATCCAACTAGCTGGGATTGTAGTTTTCCTCTGGAACTTTTTTACATTTTTAATTTGAAACAATAATAATAGGGGTTAGGGGTTAGGGTTCGGGTTAGGGTTAGAGGTTAGGGTTTGGGTTCAAGTTAGGGGTTTGGGTTTGGGTTAGGGGTTAGGGTTAGGGGTTGGGATTAGGGTTTGGGGTTAGGGTTAGGGTTCGGATTAGGGTTAGGGGTTAAGGTTCGGATTAGGGTTAGGGGTTAGGGTTAGGCTCCAGAATCAGCTTCCTGAGGCAGCGTGACACGAGCTTTGTCATCATTATTCAGGACTGAACCTAAAACTGTGGAGGTGTCCTGTTTTTGGTTAAAGCTCTGGACAGTTGAAGGAAGAAATCCCTGTAGGGCTGTGCTCGTCTGCGCGTCTGTGCTCTGCTCATTGGTGGAACTGAAGGGTTTCCTGCTCAGACCTGATGAACTTGATGATGGTTTTCAGGAAACTCATGAAAGTTCTGAATGTTTCCTTTGGCTGGAGTTCCCAGCATGCTCCTGGTCAGCAGAAGCATCATGATGTGACATCAGCCTGAGCCTTTATGGAGAACGTAGTTTTGAAACGTCGACACGTTAAAGTGTTTCCAAGGTAACCGATCATCTCTGTGCCTCCAGGTTGCCTCGGCGACACGCAGTTCTGTTTCCGCTTTCGTCAGGGCTCCAACAGGAAGTCGTCGCTGGGATGCTTCCTGGAGACCACTGACAGAGACGCGCCGCCCTGCCTGAAGGTGGGGACGCACACGTGCACTGTCCACACAGCTATTGGTTTTCTTTTCTGTGATCAGTTTGATGTTTTGTCTCAGAGACAAGCAGCTACGTCTTCATTTTAACCTTCTGGAACAGTAACAAGGTGATAGTTCAGTGACTGTTTTATTTTTTTCCCGTGCACGGCTGTGTTGCAGAGGGAGCAAGGCCATTACTACGGTTATGTGTACTTCCGGCAGGTGCGGGACAAATCGCTGAAGAGAGGATACTTCCAGAAGGTCGGTGTTGAGCCCGAACATCTCACCAATAATTATTAACAGCTCCTCCTGTTTTTCCATAAGTTGCCTTTAAGCAGCAAAAAGGCTTCTGATGACTCAAAAAATGTCAAATTGAGAGGATAATGTGTTCTTACTGAGTGTTGGGTTCGTGTGCCGCTGCAGTCGCTGGTCCTCATCAGTAAGCTGCCCTACGCCATCTTCTTCCACTCGCTGCTGAAGATCATGGCTCCAGAGTACTTCGAGAAGCAGGAGCCCTGCCTGGAGGCTGGTCAGTCAGTTCACCTGTCGGTCTTTGTTAGATTGCTGACAGTATATTAAATATGTCCATGTTCGTACCTTTACACGGTCCAGAAGTCTCCAGAAAAACGAGGCTAAAGCCAGATTTTTTACATACATTGTAGTTTCTCTGCGTTCTCTCGTATGGAGCCCCATTTGGGTCATAATTCAATGAATAAATGAGTCTATTGTTATGAAATACAGGCGTTTATTATTATGAAATACGTATCCATTATTATGAAATATTTCCCTTTATTATGAAAAAAAATTAATTATTATGAAATATATTTTTTATTATTATTTAATCTTAGTTTAATGCATAATAGTTTATTTCAGAATGGCTATTTTATCTAAGAATGAGTTTTTATATAATTGCTTAATTTTTCATTAGAATGAGCTTTTACATAATAATGACATTTTGCCACTGGGCGGGAGCAGTGGTTGACCTGCATGCTCATTGGCTGATCCTTCTCCATTCTGCGCTCTGACATCGACTAGTTTTAGCTGTGAGGTCCCGTTAGCAGCGGGCCGTGGCGTCATCAAGGTGCGCTCCTAGCTATGGCTTTTAACCGTACTTTTAACCATAAACTGAGGTGCCACCTACTGCCCTGGAGTATATACATTGCACCTCTCGCCAACTATCGATGGTTCTGTTGCTTATGCCTGAATGAAAGAGCAGCCAATCACATAAATGGCTCCATCCTCTCTGCTGTGATTGGCACACAAATCATTCTTATGAAAAACAAAACCATTATCATAATAATGGGAAATATTTTATAATAATAAATGCCTGTATTTCATAATAATAGAGTAATTTATACATTGAATTATGACCCAAACGGGGCTCCATACTCTCGTGACGAAACTTCTGACTTTAAAACAACGTCGTATTTTTATTTTCCTTTTTGTCGTTCTTCTGAATGGAAAAGCCTCTGCAGGCATCAAGATGAGTCAAATCGGTGGAGATCCTTGAAATCATCTCAGCAGTTTTGTTTGTTGTCTGTCAAATATTTACAGCAGCTGCGTTCGTTCATGTTCAGCCTGTGTGTCGCATGTTAAGGTTACGATGTCGTTCATGATCTGCATTTTACTTAAAAAGCCCGGTTTTATATCTAGATTCAGTTTTGCAGATTTAGGGCCCGATCTTCCACCAGATCTGCTAAAGCCGCTATTTAGTGATAGCGGGTAGCGGGAGTGGCGTTCCCCCGCAAAGAACGCAATCTTCCACCTTGCTAATCCCGCTATCCCACCTGCACTACCCGCTACATTATCCATAGGAGTGGTTAGGGCGTTCCACCTGTTAACCAATCAGAGCGTCGGTAGCCATTGCCTTTAAGAGCAGGTTGCACTACCTGCAAACCGCTATGGAGCGCGCTCTTGTACACGCCGACATGCGATCGCAAGGTATAGAGTTTGCAGAAAGGGCAAAAGACATGCCCATTGCCACACCTACAAACTGAGTAAGGAGGTCAGGATAACGGGTAGTGGTTTTTAGGGAGTGGAAGATTGCATTAGCGGTTAGCGGAGGTTCCTAAACCAGCAATTTGCGGGTAGCAGTTAGTGGTAAGTAAGGGGAAGCGAACGATCGTGGCCATAACATCCAGGTTAAACAAATCACAAAATACCTGGTCAAAGAAGGAGATTTTAGAAGCAGTGTTGTTGTTTTTTCTTTTTTGGTGTTTTTTCTGATTTTTGATCTTTTTTTATTTTGTGTCTGTGTTTTTAACAGCTTGTAATGACATAGACCGCTGGTCAACGCCTCATCCTGGACGGATCCTAACGCTGCCCATCATGGGCGTTGTGATCAAGGTGAGCGCACGCACAACTTTGCCAGGTGGAGTCGATCATACGAGCAGGGCTTAAAGTATTCCGGCACTGTGCCGGATCTCCGGCGTTTGACTATAGTTCAGGGAGAAAAACACACACACATACAAACACGTTATTTCTGAGTGGTCTTGAACGCAGCATCCGAGGTGAGCCAGTGGTTGTTTGAATGGAGCCAACAAGTGTCTCTGGGCATGGATGGAGTACAAGGGTGGAGACGGTTAGCCATTTGGGTGCCGGAAGCTGAGGGAGCCTGGTACCTGTTTTTGTGTGTTGTGCTCCAAGAAGCTAGTCTATGCAACTAGCGGCAAAAAAAAACCTATTCACTGTCACGAAGGAGACGCCGACCATGGAGCAGCTGTCCGCGCCCTAACACACGCGCCATTAATCGGGAGCAACAGCCACAGCGGACGTAGCGGCCCCGATGACTCATCTATTGGTGACTTGAAAATACGTTTGTGCTTGTTTATTGCGGAACATTATTTATCATGTACGATCGCTCAACCGCTCGTACATCTGTGTTTAAAAAAAAGTAGACGTTGATAAAAACGCTTTTTTAAAAAAGTGCCCTTTTCCAATCAGCATGCCAGTTATATGAACACACATGGCATAGCACCAGAGTGCAAGAAACATCTGTGTTTTATGTAAAGCACCTTGAATTGTCTTGTACACAAAATGTGCTATACAAATAAACTTGCCTTGCCTTGTCTGTCTGATCAGCTCAAAGAATGAATGTTGATCAAGCAACCACCCAAAACATGGAAAAATACTGAATGTAATGGTTCACTTTTTTGATGATGTGCATCCAGAGTAATAACATAGCATAACTGCCTCTCTAAATATGTTAAAGAGGAGAGGAGAGGAGTCAAGACCAAATGGAATGTATTTCCTATAACTTAATTGTGGTAACTCAAGGAGGAGAACTTCTCATTTAAACACAGGCGTTTATTATTCCCAACGAACTCCGTATTGCAGCTTGCTTTTTCTTACAACAGGGATAAACACTCTTCTATTTATGTCTCTCTATAACATAACCTCAACAGAGGACAACAACACACTTGCGCCATCTAGTGGACTGGCAGACATCTAACACTACAACAACAACGGTTACTACATTAATTTACCATTGTTTTGAACAAAAATGATAGAAAAGTTGCAATTTGTTTTGTTTTTTTTGTACAAATTGTCCTTTACTGATTTAAATGGTTGTTAAATGAATCGGAATAATTGGCTTGACTAATTTTCACATGTCTTCACTTACAACTTAATAACCTTTACTTTCTAAAATTCACATTTGAATTGAAGATCATCTTGTACATTACCAAGCACAGTGCCAAAAAGTTGTTTGCTAAATTGCCTAAAATGTGTATGCGTTGGATCCACTGCACCCCTGGAAAAAAGTTCAGGCTCAGGATTTTTTTTTACTTTAAGCCCTGTACGAGTCGTGCTGACTTGTCGCAGCAGGTCACTAACACGTGTAACCATTAAACCCCCCCCCCACTGCCGGGTCCTGAAGGCTTCTCTCTGTGAAAAAAAACTCATGTAATTTTTTTTTAATCCCTTTAAGATGTGTCTGCGCGCATTAACAAGTCTTTAAAGTCTTTATGGATTGTTGCTTCTCTAACTGCACACACAGAAGGATTTTCTTTTCTTTTTTTTTTTTTTTTTTTAAACCATCTTGGCGAGGAATCTCTGCCTCGTTATAGTGGAAAATGTTACGCACACGTCATTCTTGGCCTTATTAATCCTACTTTTTCCTTTGTAGCTCTATACTTGTCTGGAGAATAAACCAGGTATTAAAGTGTGTTTGTGCAGCATGAAAATGCATTAAATACATGTTGAACGATCCAAGAGGCTGTGGTGCATATTATCGCACTATTATTGTTTTTAGAGCGTTAAAGATCAACCTGGTGCCTAAAACGATGTGATTCAGGGTGCATTTGTTGGTTCTTTTACGTGTAAAACGAACGCCGTGTGTGTCGTTGTCCAGACTTTCATTAGTAAAAATGCGGACGAGCAGAATAATGGCTGTTTTTTTTTTTAAACTTGTGTTTAAACTTTCTGCTGCAGGTTCGAATTCCAACCTGTTACGACAAACCGGGAACCTCACAGCTCATCCAGTCTGCCCAGGTAAAAAAATAAAATAAAATAAACCAGACGGTGGTTTGATGAGTCATTTTCTCAGAGCTCGGTTTGCGCTTTCCTGTGGGACTTTTTGTGAACCTACGCTGGTTTATCTGCTTTCAGAGTGACAGTCTGGTGTCCATCGTGCTCCCGACCATCCATGAAGTCGACCTGTTCAGGTGATACTCTTCCTGGTGTTTTTTCTTTTGTTCTCCTTCAGTCTCTGTCTCTGCAGCCCAGTTTGTCCCCATCTGCTGGACAGTGGCAGTACTGCAGCTGACTCCAGGCGTCATCGATCGTGGGGCTTCAGAAACAGTTTAGCTTATGTTTCTGCAACCTCACCTGTAACTGGGACCAGCTAGCGTTATCTCCCTCCCATGAAGGTTGGGTCTCTGTCCAGTTTGATTTGATGCAGGTTTTCTGACCCTGCAGAGGTTCTTCTGAAGGTTCCAGGATGTTTGGAGACTTAGATGTGAAACTATGCTATTAATGGATGAAATAAAAGGGAAAAATGGGGGAAAAAAATGTTTTCTTCAATTTTTTTTTATTTATTATTGTGTACACAGCGCCCCCTCTCTTTAGTTTTAGACATAACTGCTCCAAAATCCTGCAAATGTTCTGCGCCATCACAGCATTAACAGCATCACAAGACTCTTATTTCCTATGGAGCAAAACATTTTTTTTTATGTATCTCAGAAAATGTTTGATTCTAAATGACCTAAAGCAAATAAAGTTCACGTCCACAGATGAAGTTTGCACCAACCTGGCTGCGTCTCTGTAACCCATTCAGAGTGGAAATTAAAAAACGAAAAGTCTTATCTGCAGTTTTCTCTCTGTCCAGATGTTTCCACCCAGTCTTCTTCCACATCCAGATGCTTTGGGGTGCTGCTTGGGGAGGCGCTCGTCGTCATGGCGCCGTCGCCCGCCGAGTCGTCAGATACGGTGCTGGCGCTGGTCAGGTGGGTCGGGGAGCGCCGTGAGCTTCCAAGTCATTTTGTAAAGTTATGTTTTACAGCTTGACGTGTCACAACAAACCCATAAATATCTGAAACGTGCAGTTAAATATGTCCAGTCACACCTTTGGAAGGTCTTTATATTATTATTAGGGCTGGGCAACGTTTAAAATTTTTAATTGCGATTAATCGCATTATTTCCCTGATTAATCACGATTAATCGCATTGTATACGCAAAATCAAATAATGAATTCAAAAGCAGTGTAAAGGTCACTTTTATTTAAATGTTCTGCTGCCATATGAACTAAAGTGTAATAATATTTGTTGTTCAAACACTTTTAACATCAGCTCTTGTCAGTAACACATATTTAGTGTAAATCTCATCTTAAAAAAATGTAAAATAAAATAAAGCTTATTGCCACTACCAGGGCATTAATGTCTACAAAATCTGCAAACAAAATCCAACAAAATGATTGTGTCGCAGCACAATCAGAACATTAAAACAGGTAATTTCTGAGGTAACAGCAGAAACTTTTAATGGGGAGTTCAACTTGTCAGTTGTTACAAATAACCTTGTTTCTGTTGAATCCTCCGTCTGGGAGAACTTTAAAATGAAAATGTCCATGTTAAAGTTCAGTAACTTTATCAATCCATGTATCATTCATTCTTTCCATTTTCAATTGTCAATCAAAAATTAAAAAAAATTAAAAAGTGACATTTTATTACGTTTTTCATTTTTTAATCTAACACACAAAAAAAAGCTTTTTTTTATATATTTCAATTTTAGACTTGGATCAGAAACGAAATTAAAAAATGGGCCACAGAACTGAATTTGTTTTATAATGGAGGACTGGACTTTCTGTTGTCATTACACATCTGTGCCACTAGATGGAGCCACACTGCAGTAACCAGCTAGAGAACAGCAGGACAGTGAACACATGGAGCAGATCTGATGGAACATGGAGGAATGACACAATCGTCTTGAACAAAGGGATTTAAAAGTTTTTTTTTTCCCCAGACAGAATTGTTAATATTGCTACCTGAGTTGCTTCCTGAACTGTAAAGTTGACAGATTTTTACCGTTCTCCATGTATGTTTTAGCTTTTCCCTATGTTTAGCTGCTAATTCTCTTCCGGTTCCACAGCAGCCAGAAACAGACTTTTCAAAACAAAAGCATGTGAGCAACATGCGTTAACGCGCGATAAAATAAATGTCGGCGTTAATAAATTAATGCATTAACGCGATAATAACGCGTTAACTTGCCCAGCCCTAATTATTATTATTAGTATAATTGAATTAACTGACGGCGTTGTGACTGAGGGAGGCTCATTAAGCCCAGTTGAATTCAGCCTCTTCGTCGCAGACTGTCTTTTTCTTCTTCTGCAGCTGTGTCGCTCCTCTGCGCTACTGCAGTGACTTCAGACCGTACTTCACCATCCACGACAGCGAGTTTAAGGAGTACACAACCAGGACGCAGGCCCCGTTAGTAAAGTTTTCACTTGCTTTTATTGCTGGAAAATGATAAATTCTAGGCAGTAAATGATCTTTTGCTGTGGATAACAAAGTCACGGACATAAAAATATGAAAGTTTCATTTTGGCTTCATTTAGTCAGGTGAAGTCGTGCAGGTAAGCAGCTGAACGGACATCAGTTTCATCATTTCAGCTGGATAAAATAATAATTTATTTTCTCTGATCATTAATTCATCTCAACTTTAGGGATGTCCCGATCCCGATCCCCTGATCGGATCGGCCTTCGATCTTAAAAATTTAAGGTGGATCGGATCGGCCGATCAGCCTTAACACGCCGATCTTTTTTTCATTATTTTTTTCCTCAAAAAGTGATCCTGATTAACACAAATTAATAAAGTAATCATATTACACAAACAAAAATATTTTTTAAACTATATACATTTAATAATTTGCACTGAAATGAGGTTTCCCAGCAGCGCTGTCTTGTATCCACCTTAAAAGTTTCAAGACCGGCGGCGTCAGGATAAACTTTAGCAAAAATATCAGCAGTGTGGCAGCACTATAAAATTACAAAGACCGACGCTTCAACTGTGACTTGCAACGTGTGGAAGGCTGATATATCATGATGGGTAAGTAAGAAGAGAGTTTACAACACCACCAATTTAATCAGACACTTAAAAAAGCACGCAGCACCAATCACGCAGCCTTCTGTCAGGTGCCGTGGTGCCGACGGCTGCAGCTTCAGAGCTGCTGCCGTCGGCACCAGCTTCGGCAGCAAACGCTCTGTGAAACTTTTAAAAGAAAGAAACTCCCGAAAGACTCGGAGAAATACAGAAAAATCACCGAGCTAATCGCGGAATGTATTACTGAGTACACGGAGTTTGTGGAATACAAGGCATTTAACCGGCTCATTAATTACCTCGAGCCTCGTTCCCGTCATTACATGAACGACAAAGGACACAAAGGTGCGCGAACATGTGCAGCGGGTCTTGAATGAAGTTAATATTTTATGTTATTGTTATTCTGATGTGATTTCATTGATTGCAAAGACTTCTGCTAGTGTTTTCATTGCC
This sequence comes from Hirundichthys speculiger, assembly GCA_018398805.1. Lineage (NCBI taxonomy): Eukaryota > Metazoa > Chordata > Actinopteri > Beloniformes > Exocoetidae > Hirundichthys > Hirundichthys speculiger. Next base: position 47,058 of record JAGFBZ010002356.1, on the reverse strand, counting down.
TTAAACTGCTAGCCAAGTTCACCTGCTGCTATTTAAATGGAAGTGCTATGTTCTTTAGTACTGAGACTGTTGAACGGTCACTGTTCTGTAACTAAATGTGTTTTATAATAATTCTCCCAAACAAAAAAGAAATAAAGAAGAGTGTTTAAATAAGTTATTGTTTATTTTATGAGATGATAAAAGCTATTAATCTCAGCTTGGATGCAGGCCTATTTATTAATGTACACAGGATATAAAATGCATAGGAAATTAAACTCTGTTTGCCCACTCAAAAGAAGTGAAATCGGATCGGAAAAAATCGGAAATCGGCTGATCATCAAAATTAAAAGATCGAAATCGGATTGGGACCCAAAAAACGTGATCGGGACATCCCTATTGTATAGTGTCTATTACAGTCCAAACTGGTGTTTTTACTGGCACTTTCATGAGCATCAAGTGTCAAACTGATCCAGCAGTAAACTGTGGGAGGAGCTAAAGTCTTGACAATGGTGCAGATGAGTCGTACTGCTCACCTGTCATTGTGTAACGGGGAACGGTGAGGTCACCTGTGATCTGTGACTCTGCAGGCCGTCCGTCATCCTGGGAGTCACCAACCCCTTCTTCGCTAAAACCCTGCAGCACTGGCCGCACATCATCCGCATTGGAGACATGAAGCAAGCAGGTAAACGCTCCTGCACAAGCCACACCTGACCTCCGTCCTTCACTGACGTCACATGAAAGAGCCTCAGTTTCAGTTAACGGAGATCCTGAGACCAGTTCACTCTGATATTTAGATGATATCTCATGTTCCTCACAGGAGAGGTGGCCAAGCAGATGAAAGTCAAGAAGCTTAAAAACCTCAAAACTCTGGACTCTAAACCTGGTAAACACCTCACATTTGTTTTATCCTTAATTTTGTTTTTGACTTATGAAACTCAACCCTGAACTCAGATCCAGCTCACCTGCTCTGTGCCTGTGTTTCTCTCAGGTGTGTATACCGCCTATAAGCCGTATCTCAGTAAAGACGAGGAGATCATCAAGCAGCTCCAGAAGGTAAGAACCGCTCCGTCTCCAGCTGGGTCCCGGAACCGACCCGACCCGAGTCTTTATATTCCGACTACGAACCGAACCGAGTTACCCGAATAGACCCGAGACAATCCAGCCCATAGTTGCTCGTGTTAAAGTTGTCTAGCGTTGAATAAAACTTGATTTTCTTATCTAAAGTTGTCTTCTTCTACCCGGTTCAGTTGCTACATAGGCTACGTGATGTAAACAACAATAAAGCCACATCGTTATTTTCTTTGTGGATACAGATGCTATTGGTAGCAACTGCTAACGCTAATAGCCTACACCGGTCAGGACGTGTCGTGAATATGTTCTCTCATCCAGCGTTGTCATGTTGGTGATCCGTTGTGCTTTACAGCTGCCGGGCAAACCGCTAATAACACGCTACGGCAACATGATTGTTTCATGACAAATACGCCACGTTAATGAATAATTAATTAAACTGCCCCGAGTCCTGACATTGGCTGCCACCGCCAATATCTTTACCTCTCTGGAGTAAACGTGGACCCAGCCTGTCAGAGAGCACCGACTGGACCCGAGACTAACTGTACCGATTCAGACCCGAACCCGAAGTCACGTCTTTTAAATGGACCCGAGACCCGATTCGGGTCACAACCTCGGGTTTTCGGGTTGTTCTGAAGACCTCTGCTCAGAGTGTACGATCTTATCGTGTCTGAGAACATAACAGGTGAAATGATGTTTCAGGGCGTTCAACAGAAGAGACCCTCAGCGGCCCAGAATGCAATTCTGCGACGCTACTTCCTGGAACTGACTCAGAGTTTCATAATTCCACTGGTAAGAAGCTCTGGTTTTTATCTGTTGGTAATCTGTCTGCTACACTTGTTGAAGGTGTCCAGCTCTGGTGCATCGCCCTGTTTTTACCAGATAACTCCAGAAACTTCTTTGAACTTTACTTATAAATATTTAGCTCTGAAATGAGCCGTTTTATCTCTCCAGACCAAAATGATCATCTGTGCCTGTGTTTGTTACAGGAGAGGTACGTGGCCAGTCTGATGCCCCTCCAGAAATCCATCAGTCCCTGGAAGAGCCCCCCCCAGCTGAGGCCCTTCATCCAGCAGGACTTCATGAAGACGCTGGAGAAAGCTGGACCTCAGCTCACGTCCAGGTTGAAAGGAGACTGGATGGGCCTCTACAGGTACGGCCCCAACCCAGACACAGACCTCTGAAACAAAGCTCACCCGTTTGATTTTCTTTATTTTTACGTTTATTAGATCAAAATGTAGTGATGGAACTCCGTTAATGTCTAACGTTTTATACAGTTGATGCTTCTGTGTGGCTTTCAGGCATTTCCTGAAGTCTCCCAACTTTGATGGCTGGTTCCGAAACAGAAAAAGAGAGATGATGCAGAAACTTGAAGCTCTGCACCTGGAGGCGCTGTGTGAGGAGGTGAGGAGGAGGAGGAGGAGGAGGAGGAGGAGGAGGAGGAGGAGCTACTAGCTCTGGACTTGTTCAGCTATCTGAGTGAAACCTTCTTTCTTTACTGTTTTAAATGTCATCGTCTGATCGTACAACTTGAGGGGGGGAACAAGGAGCAAACATCACAGTTTTTGTGATATTTGCCTGTGAAATATTTACCCATAAGCCTGTGTGGTCCAGCTGTATCTCACTCAGCTGCAGCACAGAAGAGTTTTTGATGTCCATTTGGTATTTGGTCTCGTTTATGGCTCTGCTTGTACCTGAAACGGTTTGAGACAAAACCTTTCTATCCATTCGTCCATCTCTCAAACTCGCGTCTTTCCTTCTGCAGGACCTTCAGCAGCGAATCCAGAAGCACACGGAGGTGGAGGCAGTCGATCTAGTCCTGAAGCTGAAAGATAAACTGGTCAGTACCACGTATGCAGTAAATACCGCTAAAATTGCAGTAAATACCATAAAATTCCTCGTCCACTGCTCCTGTCCCTTATGGGGTCCCTCAAGGGTCCATTTAAGGGCCAGTGCTCTTTTGTCCATACATGCTCCCCCATGGAGATGTCATTCGAAAATACAATATTTCATTTCATTTATTTGCAGACGACTCACGATTGTACCTCCCACTAAAGACTGTTCAGTGTCTCCAGGTCTGTCTTAAAGATATTAAAGCTTGGATTGTGGAATACCTTCCTTTAGTTAAACAGTGATAAAACAGAAGTCATCATTTTTGTTCCTCCCAAATCCATAAGGACTGTTGATGGTGAATTAACTCACCTCACCCCATATGTCAAAACCCATGCCAGTAATCTGGACTCTGTCGTTAAAAACAGTTTTTATCAGTTACATATCATTCCCCAACTCAAATCTTTCTTATCTTATAATGATCTGAAAACGTAAACCAAATCCAGTTCACTTCAATAATACACAGTTCTCAATTGTTCATGTGGTGTTGTCCACCTCCGATCCGCAAAAACCTAATATATATAAGTTAGGAAAGCTCTAACCCGAAGATGTGAGGAATCCCGTAAGTAATCCCTTAAACAGAGATCCGGATCCGTACGTAATCCACAGGTAGTTTCCTGGTCGTTATTCCTTACAGGCAACGGTAATCAAACAGCAGCGGTGAGGTGGTAGGACGACTCGTACTTCTTGTTCTTCTTCCAAGAAAAAGGCCTCTTTTTTCTTCGTAATACTGCCTCCTGGTGGCGGAGTGTTACATCATCACTACTGGATGACTGGATTACTTGTCCTTGGCCTCGTCGTCTTCGCCAACACGTCAGTTGGTCCCAAATGCAGCAGCGAGACTGCTGACGGGTTCAAGGAAGCGTGAACACATCACCTCTGTTTTAGCTCCCTCCTCCTTAATCCTCTCATTTCCTGTTTCTTTGTGTGTCTGTTTTTGTTTCTTCTTTTTTCTCTTAATTCAGCCCTTTAACTCATTCTTTGTGAAATGCTCATTTCTTGTACAGCGCTCTGGTCAGTAGGGGTGAGTATTGGCACGGACCTCGCAATACGATATGTTTCGTGATACTTGGGTCACGATATGATATTATCGTGATATTCTTCCCAGTTAATATCAAAATTAAAAGTAGAGATGAAAAATGAAGTTGCTGTATATGTTCATCAGATGATATTGATCATGCAAAAAAAAACCTATTTGCTTCAAAACAACCTATTTATTGTTTATTATTAGTGTTTTTGCACATTTGGGTGAATGAATGAATTTTCCTAAAAAACTGATATTATATCGGGCGGCCGAATATCACGATATATCGCCAAATCGATTTTTTTTCCCACACCCCTACTGGTCAGTGACAGGTGTGTCAAATGTGATACATAAATAAACGTTAGTGACGTACGGCGCCCTCTGCTGCAGGGGCAGGCGGAGAGGGAGCAGCTGCCGGTGCACCCGGGGACCCTGGCCAAGCTCAGAGCCCACATCCAGGCCGTCATCCTGGCCTTACCAGAGGACCTGCAGGGCATCCTCCACAAGCCCCCCACACCCTGACCTTAAACCCCCACCCCCCTCCTGTCTGCAACACTAACCCCAGTTTGAGCTTGTTTTAAATTTCTGGAGGCGGGGGGGGGGCGGCTGGAAAGGCTGGAAAGGCTGGAAAGGCTCCCTCTGACCCAGACCGGGTCCTAGTTTGAGAGAAAGAACGGACACCCAGCTTCACTGACGTTTACGCTGGCACCGCTGCGGCACGGTGGGGGTCGGACCGAACCCTGATGAGGCAGCCAGCTGGAGCGGAGCGGACTTGCCAGACCGAGCCTGCTGACGCAGCTTTAGAAAGAGAAACGATGGGTTTCTTTATTATAGAAAAACAGGACAATGCTTTTTGATTAATCGGATCGTCACGTGGGCGTTACCAAAGGTCCGTCTGAGACAGCGCCCGTCGGTGGGAGGTGATTGGACCCTCAGCATCTTTACCTCCTGACATCTTTGATTTTTACTCTTTTTAACTTTCTGCTCCTGCAGTTGGAGCAGAACTTGGAGTCTTCATCCATTTTTAACATCAGTTTTCTGTTTTTTTTTTTTTTAATTGTTTTTAAATAAGTGCACTTCATCACTACATGAACTTGGTGCGCTCATCGTTTTCTCCAGCGCGCACACTTTTATGCAAAACCGACTGAAGCGAGCAGAGCCAAGCAGTGCTTTATGATCCAACACATCACCGACAGATAACCAAGCACCAGCAACCCTCCTGAGGTTTGCTCAGGAGCCGGTCCATGTCACATGACCTCCGTCTAGCCAATCATAACCGGATACATCTGTGTTTCTGTGCTTGAACACCTGTTATTCACCTGCAGAGCAAACAACAATAGGACTTCAGCTCCAAGATCTTTGTTTTTCATTTAACGAAACCTGATTTTTTTTTTTCTTATTCCAGGCTAGACTGCTTTTAATCCATATTTGATTTGAACTGATTTCAAAACGTCTCCTGTTCTTCTTCTGTGGTGAAATTCTGATGCAATAAGCCTTTCTGTTGGAGAAGAGTCCTGCAAGTCGTGTCCGACTGAGCGGGTTTCTGCTCTTAAATGATTATTTTCTAAAGGAAATTTTTCTGGCGGTTTGCCGGAGCAGAGTAAACCCAAACGGATCCATCGGATGAACACGAACTTCAGACGCGTATTTTTGGGACTGTAACTAAAGTAAAGACCGATTTCTGCTCCAGACGTGTTGAAACATTTCAACTGGTGACACATTCTCGGTGTCGGAGGTTTTATTTTGACCAAATGGGTCGTTAGTGTGCTCCGTTTAATCATGAATGTATCAACAGGAAGTCCAGTTGGTCGTCGTCCCGCCTCCATCCTGGTTCTGTTGCCTAGCAACGGTTTATAAATGAGCCTTAAAGCCTGTCCTCCTGAACTTTCATGCAGTCATAATTTTATAAAGCACATTTAAACAACCAGACTTCACTAAAGTCACGGAGGCGACGTTAGCGCAAAACAAAAGCAAAACAAGGAAAAAAAATGAATACAGCAGCAAGACGACATGAAATAAAATGTAATAAAAGTAGTTCCTAAAACAACAACTTTAAACTAATTTTAGTTCTTGGCTTTAAATGAAGTAATTTCTGTGTTTGAAAACTACACAACAGAAACGTAATTTTACTCACGTTGGGTTTGACTCATAAGTTTGTTTCGTAAAAATCTCGTACAGTGAAATTTGATCCTGATATCAAATCTTGTACGTCATCACAACTCAGGTTGTTGGAATTAACAGCTGTCAAATGGTGCTCTGGTCTCTCTTGGTTAGAAGCCCCCCAAAATTACTTACCCTACCTTTAATTCCTGAAAATCAATGGTTTCCTCCAGCTCTACACAAAAATGAAAAGAAAACATCAAGTATAAAGCAGCAAACTTTGAGGAGGGTGTCGACGGGTGACCAGCAGTACCAGTTAACTGTACTGGTTCCAGTATAAATGTGAGGAAGAGAGACGTTTATTCTCCTGAAGGATGTAAAAAAACGACTCAATCAGGATGCTTTTCCCGTTGATGTGGTTTCAGTGATTTAATAACGACGTCAGGAAGTTTCAACAGTTTCAGATGAAAGTTCAGACGCATGATGTCTTCGATGGCGTTCAGACGTTTATTCTGGTTAATCTGAAGTTCACCAACATTCCTGGACCGCTGATGACGTCACCATACTTTACTCTTTCCGTAAACTCATTTCGAACTTAACAAACATTTCTTTTTCTTTTTCATCATGTAACATGTTTTATAAATGCTTGAAATTTGCCTCTTTGTTGAGCAGATGTAAAGAAAAAAAACAACAAAAATGCTGCTTGGAGAAACCTGTGACCACTAGTTGTTGGGCAACTATGGAAGTTTTATATTTGTAAAGAAATAAAATGAATACTTTGAATTTTTATGGATGGCTGTAACGCTGCAGATCGAGGAGTTTTGTACATAAATGTGTAAAATGAAAAAGGCCCATGAACTGTATGACGAAATATTTTGCTATTAAAGCAGATGTCTTACTAAATACAGATTTAAAGACTTCCTGTTGTTGATTTAAGTCTGAAAAAAAACTTTTCCAGATTTACCACTTGATGCTGTTTATGGGTGTAATGAGTATAAATGAATATGTTATAAAGGAGACTCAAATGCTGCAAATGCTTTATTTTTCACATCTAAAACAAGGTTAAATGTTTTCCTTTTTGCAACACTAGTTAATCTTAATATATAAATAAAACCCGATGGTATTTTTTTCTTTTATAAAGATCTTTGATTGGCGTTTAAATTTTTCCCACATCTCACCCTTCCATAGCGACACAGAAGACTTAATGACATCAGATATCTGAGCTTATTGATCTGTAAATAAGGCATAAATTATCACAAACAGGACAAAAACAAAAAATCCCATCAGTATTCGTCAGAGTTGTCTGAACGTCTGAACGTGGCACCTCAATCCGTGTATCATTCGTTTTTTTCCATTTTCAACTGTCAATCAAAAATTGAAAAAGGAAAAAAGGGCGTTTTATTTCGTTTTTCGTTTTTGAATCCAACCCGAAAAAATGCCCGGTTTTTCATATTTCAATTTTAGACTTGGATCAAAAATACGAAATTAAAAAACGGGGCACGGGACTGAATTTCTTTGTAATATTTAATTTCCATCCGTTCACTGTGACGCTCCATTCACCTACTGTTTACGTTGATGCAGCACCATCTTGTGGGCGCAGATGTGTAATGACAGTAGAAAAGTTTTGACCTCGATTATCAGACAACCTACTTTTTGAAAATATTATTTTGCCTTTGTGCACAACAACATCTTCTGTAACATGTGAAAGACCAGAGAGGTTGTGTGAAAAAAAAAAAAAAAAGAATTGCTGAAAGCCTGTTGAGAGACTGATACTTCTTAATAAAAATGACTAAAGTTTCCCCTGTCCTGTACATCATTGCTCAAGTTACAAACATATTCAGTTCCATCTTCCTAGTTTGACCAGCACTTTCACTGTCCTCTGCCTGTTCAGGCCTATGTTATTCTCCTAAAGTGACAAAAAAAAAAAAAAAAAAAAACATTATTACACAACCTGCCATATCATGATATTTCCATACTGGGGAACTTTACACACACAGAATACATCTATGGCATATTTTATTATACACATATGTGATAATGTATGTAGAGAATGTATTTGGTCATACGTTCTTTGTAATTCATAATCATTCCCAAGGGCCATGACAGACAAATATTCAATGCGCCACCAACAGCTGTGGTTGAGATCCAACTGCCTGTGATTATAAATCTGTCCAGTAGGTGGTATCGTGTGCAAATGAAGCTTCTAGTAATTTTTTTTTTTCCAAAACTTTATGTATTTTTATTTGTACATATTCTTGGAAAGAACATACGTAGCATTATTTTACAACAAACTTAGCTTTCATATTATAAAACTAAAAAATTAAATCGACAAGGCTTAATACACATAAAAATAATAAAACTTAAAATAAAATTATAAACGATATTAAGGCATTTACTCCATACTCTTCATAAATATGTTACATTTAACTGCAGTCTCCACCATTACATTGATTTTTTTTTCTCCATCTGCCAGTAAACTTAAGGAACTAAAATATCTGTTTAATTCATTTTTAAAACAAACTATTGACGGTTTTTTATTTTTCCATTTACAGCAGTGTATATGATATTTGCCCAAAAGTATTATTACATTTAACAACATTGACATTTTTGAGGGGACATCCTCTCTAAATAAAAGAATGTGTTCTTTATTTAAGGGTGTGACATATTCTATTTTATCTTTTAACCAATCAAACACATTTTTCCAAAACTGGATGACAACTGGACAAGAGTAAAACAGATGTTCAATTGTTTCACTGTCTATCTGACAAAAAGCACATGGATCCACCTCAAACCCAAACCTCTTTTTGAGTGTTTCTGCGGCCGGATAATAATTATTATATAATTATTATAATAATAATAATTATTATTATTATTATAATCTTAAATTGTAATTCTTTTGCTTTTGGAGAAATTGGTAATTTTATATAATTGGTATGTTTCTTTGAAATTTCAATATTTATCTCATTTGTTTTGATTTTCATAGCTTTTTTAAGATCAAAAAATAAAATCTCTCTGAATCTATTTCTTATAATTTTATTGCATTTTTTGTGAAGCCTCTAGTAATGAACCCTTTCTGGAACCGATCGGCTCAAATGGTTCGATGTCTCATGAGGCTTCATCTCACATCACTACAGGATACTCATCTGCTGCAGCGTGCAGGAAATTTCAGCGTGTGTCAAACCGCTGCTGAATAAGTCCTTGATTAAACTTTTTTTTTTAAGGAACTTTATTGAGATTTAAACAGAACATATAATACAACAAAGAAAGACAAAGTTACGCCAGGGGGTCATAAACAAGAAATAATTCAAAGAAAAACATTAAGTACAGTCCTTGATCAAACTAGTATTTGATTCTAGCGCCGCCATGCTACCGGAACTGCCGCACAAAGCTACTTCCGGGTCACGTCAACCGGACCACGTCAACCGGACCATGAACCGGACCAATTAAAATATTAAAAACAAATTCAGTCCTGTGCCCCGTTTTTTAATTTCGTATATTTGATCCAAGTCTAAAATTGAAATACGAAAATCCAGACATTTTTTTGTTCATGTTTTTTTTTTTTGTTAGATTAAAAAACGAAAAACAAAATAAAACGTCCCTTTTTTCATTTTTTAATTTTTGATTGCCAATTGAAAATGGAAAGAACGAATGATACACGGATTCACCTCGGTCCTGTTCTTTAATTTCATTTAATTCCGCTCCACTGATGTTGATTTACTCGTTTACCTGTCGTCTCTTGAACTTTTTTTCTTTTGTCTTTCTAATTATGGTGCAAGTTTCACATTAATTAAAGGAAATAAAAGCCTTTTAAATCTAAAAACAGTATTTTAAAAACAAACTCAAATTAATTCAATTTTATTTATATAGCGTCTGTTACAATGACAATTGTCAAGCATAATGGAGGTAAAAAACTCCCACAGAGGGAGAAAAAAAACCTTTAAGACAAACAGTGGCAAGAAAAAAAACTCCACTTTAAGAGGAAGAAACCTGGACCAGGACCTGGATCACCTTCCTGATGAAGACCAGCTGGATAAAGAAAGAAAAGAGGGGAGACAGGACAGAGAGAGGATGGAGGACAGAGATGAGGGAGGACAGAGAGAGGAGGGAGGACAGAGAGGATGGAGGACAGAGAGAGAATGGAGGACAGAGAGAGAATGGAGGACAGAGAGGATGGAGGACAGAGAGCATGGAGGACAGAGAGAGAGGAGGGAGGACAGAGATGATGGAGGACAGAGATGATGGAGGACAGAGAGAGGAGGGAGGACAGAGATGATGGAGGACATAGAGAGGAGGGAGGACAGAGATGATGGAGGACATAGAGGATGGAGGACAGAGAGGATGGAGGACAAAGAGGATGGAGGACAGAGAGGAGGGAGGACAGAGATGATGGAGGACATAGAGAGGAAGGAGGACAGAGAGGATGGAGGACAGAGAGGAGGGAGGACAGAGAAAGGGATGGAGGACAGAGAGAGGATGGAGGACAGAGAGGAGGGAGGACAGAGAGAGGATGGAGGACAGAGAGGAGGGAGGACAGAGAGAGGATGGAGGACAGGGAGAGGAGAGAGGATGGAGGACAGAGAGAGGATGGAGGACAGAGAGGACGGAGGACAGAGAGAGAACTAGGTCACCAGCTGGGACCTAAATGCAAATGATTCATGTTGATGCCTAAACATCCATTTATAATAAAAACTTGAGTTTGTAGATTGAGTTTTTACCTGTGAGGAGGATTCAGAAATGAAAAGGTCCAAGTAAACAGCGCTGTAGTTTCCAGAATATAAACGATAACTTCTGCAAGATTTTAGTGAAACAAAAGTGAAACAAATGTCTCCTGTCACTCAGACAAACAAACATCACAAAATACTGAAGTGAATCTGAAAAGGATCAAATTAACAGGTAAAGTTTTGTGCAAAAACCTCTTTATTGCTTTTTAATAATGCTCAGAGTTAAAGAGAGAAGCAGCCAGAAGCTTCATTTAGCAGAAATAATCACGTTTATCAAATGTCTCGACTGTAATTGTTGATTAGATGTAGATGCTTCTAGATCTCCTTCTTTGTGATCGTCTGAAAAGCGACGCTGAAAACCCTCTTGTGCTTCTTGTCTCTCAGCTGGCGGACCCGGTCTTTGGTCTGGCGCTCGTAGGTGTCCTCCAGTAAGCCTACCCCTCTGAGGGAGTAGCTGATGTGGGACCAGGAGAGAACGGAGCCCCGGTACGGCCTGCAAGAACCAGCAGAGTCAGCTCTGGGTTTAAGACTTTTAAAAGCGGTCATCACATAGACGAAATGCATTGTGGGTGATGTAGTTTATTGTCAATGTGCACTTTAAAGTGGTGTAAACTTATTTTAAGTCTTAAAATATTGGTTTAATATGTGAGCCAATAATGCACAAGCTCTCGGGGGCCACATAAAGTGATGTGGCGGGCCACATTTGGCCCGCGGGCCTTGTGTTTGATACATGTGCTTTAGACATTAGAAGTAAAGTGGTGGTGTGACATGGATGTTCCCAACCATAAAGGCTCCACCACAGAGAGGTGGGGGTCGTACCCGTAGGAGCCCCCACTCATGTAGTAGAGGACTTCCTTGTAGCGGAGGGGATAATCCCACACCTGGACGTCTGTGAGCTGTCCATCAAAACCTGTGAAATCAATCACGGGCTCTCCCGACCACACATACTGAACACACACACATTTACACACAGAGATAGATGTCAAAGATGTTTCTGGAATATAATAATCATTTCAGGCCTGGAGAGACTCAGTTTACATCAGTCTGTTGATGATTAAAGCGACAAAAAGGACTGTTTTTATGCGCTGAACACTGATGAACTGAATAAATGATGCAGCTGCATCCATCCAGCCTCCTGCAGAGGCAGATCTGATTTCAGATTCAGCCACTAATAAAAGCCAGATGCAAAATTGGTGCTTAAGGAGCAGAAATCATGCAATGACGACGTGATCTTTTCTAAAACTCGGGGAGTTCATCAGGGTTGAGAAGGTTTCTGCTCTGAACTTAAACAGCTGCAGTCATTGAGACGATCGCAGTAATGTTGATGGAGGTACACCTGTCTCAGGTGTTTCTGTTTCTGCTACATTCTCACCCGGTACGGCAGCAGCTTCCTGATGCTCATCCTGGAGTTGCTGAACATCTGGGCCACGTTTTTCAGGGAGTCCACAGTGAGACAGACGCTGGTCCACATGTTCTGTTTGATGTCCGGCCACAGTGAGATGCTGGGCTGCAGCCTCACGTAGCGTCCGTAAACCACAACCGAGTAGGAGGCGCTTTGACTGGTTATCAGCTGCAGGGGAGCAGTGGATGGACTGAGGGTGAAGAGCGGCGGACTGGTCGTCTGCAGGAAGTCGGTGATGTACCGCAGACAGACGGTCACACCTGCAGGCTCACGAGAGGAGGCAGGTTTATGAAGCCGCCAGAGTCGTCGGGGTCAGAGGACAACCGCAGTGTGACAACATTATAGGGACCAACACACATGCCAAAAAAAAAAAAAAAAAAAAAACATATGCAGAAAAAAAGAAAAGACACACATGACGGAAAAAAAAACAAAACCAGTGGTGAAACCTCAAAGCTAAAGAGTATAAAAATGAAATATATTTATACAAAAATAGAAGAAACACAAAACATCCAATAAGAGATTTAAAAACAATCCCAGGAACTTGCAAAACAACATAAAAACATGAAAAATAATGAATTACAAAAGTAGAAGAAAATAAAAACAAACTAAAAGAGCACAAAAACCAAAATGACTAAGAAGAGGGAATAAAGAAATTAACAAAATAAAGAGAGAGAACACAAGAAAATTACAATGATGGAAAAATAACCTACAGTTACAAAAATAAAAATAAAAAGAGAAAACACATGGAAAGAAATGATCACATTGTTAAAACAAATAAAATAATTATTTTTAAAAAGGACAAAATGACACCACAAAATAACCAATAAAATTTTAAAAAGCAATGGAGATGCAAAATATCCAGAAAGAGATTAAAACTCAAGAGAAAAAAAAATAAAAAAAGAAGCCACAGATAGTAAATGAGCATCAAATAACAATAAAAATGAGACACAAAGTGAAGAAAAGGACTCAAAACGATGACAGAAGACTGAAATCCAGTTTTAGTTCCAGAATTCAACTGCAGCATTAAAACTAACGAAGCTTCTCACCTTTAAATCAAAGATTTACTGACGTGGGAGCAACGTGGTGATTTATGTTACTGACTACAGAAAAATCAAATCTAACTCATCTTTGGCCTCCTGGTCTATCGATGCTCTTTCACTTTAATCTTCTTTAATTTCTGTGACTACTCACCTCTGGTGGGAGGAGCTGTGCTCCACGGAGGGTAGGGGGCGGAGCTGAAGGGCTGTGTGGTTCCTGGTCTGTAGGTCTGTGTGGTGGAAGGGGCGGGCTCTTCTGTGGTGGTGGTGGTCTCCTCTGTGGGGGGGTAGTACTGAGTGGTGTATCTCCAGGTTGGGTCTGGTGAAGGATGCCAGTAGGGTGTGTAGAAGGAGATGCCTCCATTGTACAGAGACAAGGTGAACATCTTCCCTTCTAGATTTACTCCAGAAGTTTCTGGAAGCACATGAAGAAGTAAACATGGTGTCATTAGATCCAGGGATGAACAGATCAGTGGATGGAGAAAAGAAGAAGTAGAAGTTGAAGCAGCTGTCTTCACTGAAATATATGTTCCTGTTTCTTCATCTGTCAAGAAAATAAAATTGTTGGAAAAAGCTCAACTATTGAACAATTTTTTTCTTTTGTGGAAAATTTTTGTTGTTGCAAAAATCACAAATGTTGTTGCGAAATACAGATTTGAACAATTACAAATTTTTGACATCAAATGTCAATTTTGTCTGTGATGACAAATTTTACAAAATCATGACTTTAAGCAAAATAAATAAATAAATAAAAACGTCAAAGATGTCATAAAACTGTGACTTTAGAACTTTTAACATTTGAACTTTTTGAAGAAATTTCAACTTTTTTGCAACATCCCAACTTTTCGTTGTAAAAAGCAAATTTTGTCAAAATCTTGAATTTCGGTCATTTGTGACACAATTTTGTCACAAAACTGACACTTTATGTTCTATAATCACAACTTTGAAATAAAATCACCACTTTTCACAAAATTGTGACTTTTTAACTTAATATAATTTTTTGTTGTAAAATATGGATTTTTGCTAAATAACTTTTTCACATAAAATAACTTTATCTCCTAAAATAACATATTTTTGTTTTAAAATATATAAACAATTATTGTTAAAAAGCTCTTTTTTGTAAAAGAAAAAACAAACAAACAAACAAAAAACAACAACTTAAATTTCACAAAATTGTGACTTTTTATTGAAAAGTCATGAAATTAACAAAACTGTGACTTTTGGACAAAAATTTCAAACATTTGATGTAAATTTGAGACTTCTGTAAAAGTACAGTTTTTGATGTAAAAAACACTAAAAAAAAAATCCCAAAGTTATAATAAAGTCCCAACATTTTTAACTTAACATTGAAACTTTTTGTCAACTTTTGCAAATTTACATCTTTTTAATGTTTTAATGAGGCAAAAATTAAAGTCCCAACATTGCTGTAAAATCATGACTTTTGGAAATTATTATCATTATCATGACATCATTTTGATAAGTCCGATATCGTGAGAATGGCCCCGATAACATATATATTTCTGTCAACACAGCAGTGCCTCGCTCCCTCTGAGCCTTGAATGACCGGCAGTGAATGTTATGTTCAAGTGACGTCGGCATAATCAGAAAAACGATTTCTCAATCAGGAAAAATCAAGAATACCCCCTCATGCCAGAAAACAACTCGTTAACTCTGTCATAATTTGGTAGTTGTTGACTTGAATCGATATTTGCAGTATTTCCCCTCATGTTACACATAAAAAAATAGAAAAGGCTAAACGAGCGACTAGCAAACGAGGGAACGTGGGAATTTATGTTACACCTTGAATGCAGCCTGCAGCACCGCTGTACTGATCACAACAAACATGGTGGCGTGGAACTTCGTTAAAGTTTCAGAAGAAGATAGTTTGGTGGTTATTGGTGACGAATGCTCCAAGTGAAGGAACGGTGGCTTAGTGGTTAGCACTGTTGCCTCACAGCTAGAAGGTTCCTGGTTCGAACCTCGGCAGGGGCCTTTCTGTGTGGAGTTTGCATGTTCTCCCCGTGCTTGCGTGGGTTTCCTCCGGGTACTCCGGTTTCCTCCCACAGTCCAAAAGACATGTATGTTAGGTTAAGTGATCATTCCTCTCACTTGGAATTTCTTTCACTGGCAATTAACATCCTGCCCAGGGACTACAGTTGCAAATTAGCTAATCAGCTATAAACTGGCGCATTTACAGAAATGTTCATCAATGTGCATTGTCCCTGAACAAATAAACTTAGAAACTAAACTAAACTTAGGAAGGAAAAATAGCACAAGCTTTTATACGTCAAACCCGACCAGCCACCTGAAACATAACTATCGTTTTCGAAAGTTTTGAAATCACGCTTTTGTGAGCTAACATGAACTAGTTAGCAGCAGAGAATTCACCAGGGCTTACACACATATGCGAGGCTTTTGAAAAATCCAGGAGGAAACCCACGGTCAAAGCAGAAATGGGTAGAAGGTAGAAATGTTAGAAAATGAATGCACTGACACAAGTTAGATTCAATGTATATTTATTTTTTGTAAACTTCTGAAATGCATTTTTTCAGTTAGTAATTTTGATGCATATATTTCCATCAGTTCAAGGAGCCTTTATTTTTTATATCAGTCAGTAATGAACCTTATTAAAGTTGATGTGAGATATCAAATAGGTTTGTCTGATAGCTTTATGAAAATGTTTGTGTTGAGCTTAGCAGCTTCACCAGCGATGAACTCAGAGGGATACATTCATGGAGGCAACAGTAACCATTTAACTCGTACATTTGACGTGCACGCTCTACTCTCCTGACACAGCAAAAAAAGAAAAAAAAAGCGAGTGGTTTAAACAAAAATAAACTGGCACCTGTCCTGCCAATCTTACTGCGACACACTGGTGAAAACTAAATACTGCACCTTATCAGTCTCATAATCTCACATCATATAAAGAACTGAGCACACAAAAATAAGTCTTGTAACAGTCTGAGAGGCTTGCCAGTAGTTTTTTTATTGGAAAAAATGAATATCTGTTTGTTTAAAGAGTCAAAACTGTTTTTGGTTTTGTTCATAGTATTGATGGAATGATCTTAGGTATATGTGTGTGTTATCGGGTATCGGTATCGGCCTTTAGGAGCTGAAAGTTCTCGGAATCGGTTTTAAAAAAACAGTTATGTGCATCCCTAACTACTGAACACAGTTTTACTGAACTGATAAACATTATTTCACTTCAAGGAACTGTGCTCACAGTCACGTTTATGGACATTCGAAACACCGTGATTTCCTGTATTTTTACTTTATGGTGATGTTTGATTTGTTTGCCTACCTACAGTAACTTTGAGGGTATTTCATTTATGTGGCGGTAGCCTTCGTCTTTGATCGCCCTAGTGAGTAAATTAATGTTGTTTTTCCCTTTAATTTTGTGAACGAGGTTAACTGTTTAATGATCCAGTGTTTCTGTTGGTCCAGGCTTTTTTATTTTATGTTATTTTATTTAGGAAAAGAAGCCTATTTCATTTTACACTTAATAGTAGGTTCCAGAGCTTAGAGCTCTAGTAAAAAATGATTTGTTTATTCAAACTGGTCGTCTTTTTTAAGTTGTGAGGTGGGAAACACATACACACACACATATCTAAAGTCACTACGACTCCTTTCAAGCCCATCATAGATCTAAATAAGACAGGATAGTTGTCTCCATGTAAACACAGGCCCTTACATAAGCGAGACTGAAAATACTCTCAGTTCCATCAACTACATGTTGGGACCTTGAACTTCATCCATGTGAAGGGATCAACCATAAAGAATCTGGACTGCAGGTTCAAAGTTGATGCTTTAAAGCAGGTCTCAGAGTGAATTAGAGTATTAAAGGAGTCACACGGGACCTGAAACATGTCAACCAGTTTCAGCCTCAATGCTGAGAGCAAAAATCTAAAGTGCATAAAGATATCAGTTAAATTATTATTCTTCCTCCAAAGCAAATGTTTGGACCAACTTTGATGACTCGCCAAAGAAAAACCAGTAAACACGTGTGACTCCTGATTTGGTATTTAACCTGTTCAGAGTTCCTACCTGTTGTCCACTGACTGGAGCACACCTCCACCGACAGGAGCACCAGGACAGCAGACGGGACCGTCGTCATCCTCACCGGGCCGACCGCCGTCTCCATGTCTGGAAGCATCTGCTCGTCTGGTCTGCGTTGAACCGGTTCACTTTCTGTTCCCGGTTCAGACGTCAGCAGCCACTCCCAGCTCTCCCAGTTTCCCAGTTTCACTTCTCCTCTGGGCCTCGTCTCAGATTCATTGTTAGACGTGGAGACAAAATCTGAGCATCTGCGTCAGGTCATCACACACTTTAGCATTTATTTAATCTAGAAACAAAAATAATAACTGCTGCTGCCATGACTGAACTAACAGCTGGTAAAGTCAGTTGTCTTTTTTCACCACCTTTGACCTTTTAAAAGAGTCTGAAACCAGACTTTCAGGAACAGTTTACATTACAGATGTTAAAATAGAGCCGATGCTCTGACAGGTCTGATGACACGACTCAGGCTGCTGGAGTTAGTAGTTTATTCAATCACTGAAACAATATATTTACATCATCAGTCCTTCTGTTTTGTTTTCCTGCGTCGCTAAAGTGCAGCTTCATCAACGAGGGGTTTTCACCTGGTTACAGTAAGAAAGCAAATGAACAAAAACAAAAAAAAAGCAAGAAAATTAAAAAAAACTGTCATGAGTCCAAATGTCTCTGACTCTAACTTCACAAACCAAGACGTTTGCTGTCCAGATGTTGAGACTGAAGAGAGGAACTCGATCGAATCACTGGAAGGAAAATCAATAAAAAAGGCCTCGAAGACACTCGACTGATCGATTTCCTGCTCAGGACAATCACAGAAAAACCACGCAGCCAAATCTGCCTCCGTCCTCTAGTTTCCCTCTGAGGTGGAGGCCGAGGACGAAAGCGTCAACGCTTCAGCAGAAACACGTAAAAGCCAGAAAACACTTATAAATTTCTTTTCTTTTTCCTGACAAAACTGAAAATCAAAGACGCCGGACTGAGAACAAAATACAGGAAACAAAAGTACAGAAATGCTCAGAGTCCTGAATGTCCATTGAAATATGTTCTGGTGCTGAAATCAGTACTGTTCACACGTTTTTACACGGTAAAAAATAGCCCAAACCTTCATATATATATATATATATATATATTTTATTATATATATTTATATATATATAAAAACAACCCAAAAACTCCAGAGAGAAAGAAATGTAGGTGAATGTTCTCCAGAGTGACTCTTTCTTTTTTTAGTTTTATACGCACTGAAACAAGAACGGTATCGTACGTTGAAAGAAAGGATTTATTTTCTTTTTTTTTTGCACCAGTTAGCTGTTGGAGTTAATCATGGTTTTATTCACTCAACGAATCTTCAGTCGTCAGGAAACATTTACAACAATCTTTTTTTTTTTTTTACTGCAAAAAGTCTAACTTTCACGTACTTCAAACCACAAAACAGACGATAAAATAAATCTTGTAAAGTGTCACCACTCACAGCGAAGTTTTGTTAAAAAATGTAACTTGATAAAATAACCGATATCATCATAAATCGAGTGCAATACAGTTTCTGATTCATTCTTTATTAATCTTTATTCTATTTTAAAATAGTAAATTATATTTTTGATCAGCGATTTTGAATAAAGTTTCAGTAACTGCAGTGGAGCAACGACGTCTTCATGATGATGAAAGGTTGATGGAAGATCAAGTTGCTTCATAAGTTTCACTTTCACTTCTCATTTCAACAACAGCTGAGTAAATCATTTTTATTCCTATTTATCTGACAGATATCTTCTTCTAGCGTCTCTGAAATCGTTCTGATCTTCTTCCTGAAGGTCACAGCAGCTAATTTACTTCTTTTATATTCAGTAAAACATCCTGGAGCTGCAGTCAGTCACAGTAAATGTCTGCAAGAATCTTTTTTTTTGTTAATGAAGTGTAACAGCTTTTTAACAGCAGGAATACGAAGCGTTATTGATCAGTTTCATTTAGTTTATGAGACAAAAGTGCAGAAGTTCAGAATGAAAAGCAGGAAAACCTCAAATGTGCTCTCAAAAACACTTTTCATGCCCCAAATCTTTTTAATCTTCGGTTGTGGAGGCTGAAAGTTGGTCTCTTATCTCTGGATTTCTCCTCCGTCATTATCTTCCTGAGCATCTCAGCTGCTTCGGTCCTGATGTCGACTATGACGCAGGACGACTGAGATGAGTCCAGAGATACTCTGGACTCATCTCAGTCTCCCTGAGCATCTCAGCCGCTTTCATTCCTGATGTCGACTGTGACGCAGGACGACTGAGATGAGTTCAGAGTATCTCTGGACTCATCTCAGTCTCCCCGAGTATCTCAGCCGCGTCGGTCCTGATGTCGACTGTGACGCAGGATGACTTAGATGAGTCCAGAGATACTCTGGACTCATCTCAGTCTCCCTGAGTATCTCAGCTGCTTCGGTCATGTCGTCGACTGTGACGCAGGACGACAGGAGATAAGTCCAGAGATACTCTGGGTGGATGAGATGACGCCTCGTAAAAACTTAAAAATGCACCTGCATGTGGAATTAAAGACCTCGCCTCTCTGTCTTTATGATCTATGCAGGTGAAGGGGGCGGGACTTCACCACCACATCTGTATTTAAACATCTGGCCAGAGATGGCGCTTGTTTCTGACAGGAAGAAATGTCCTCTGGAAATGTCTTTGTGAGCATAAAATAGTTACTTGGTTGTTCGGCTTCTGTTCACATTAAAATATCAGCTGCGATTGCATTTGGATGAATATTTGCTAAACACCAGACAGTAAGTTTCTGCCCCGCCCCCTCACGGTACTACGTCACACATCAACAAGGAAGAGACCGCCAACAAAACTGAGGGGGACATCACGCCAGAAGATGCTCCAGAAAACGACGACGAGGAGAGAGATGAAGAGAAATGGAGAGAGTGACAGAGGAGGAATGTGCTCCGCTGATGCGTTTACTGTCCGATGAGCAACACCACATTCGTTTGTAAGATGTCACAACACACCAAACCAGCTGACGTCTCCTCAGAGACGCTGCTGAAACTGCAGTTTAAATGGGTCAAAAAGCCAACAGTTGGAAAATCTGACCAGGAAATGATCAAAGATATGTAGACCTGAGGACATGAGACTTCCTCTTCTTCACTTTCACAGCCACCAGTCTCAGTTCATCCTGCTAATACAGGCACAGACTTTTTTTTTTTTTTTTTTAAAGGTGGCTAAAAAGGGACATTACAGTGTCTGCAACTGTGGCTGGGCTCAAAACTGATACTTAGAACCTTTAACATAATCTTTCCAATGTCATTTAATTAAATTTTTATGTCTTTAATTCTGTTCTTATTTTCCTCTCTGTGTGTCTTCGTGTGCTGTTCCCTTAAAAACGTACTACCACCTGTAGTCACAGGTGAAGTCACATGTGAAGTCACATGGATCCTGCTTAGTGTTCATAGCTGAGCATATTTACAGCGAAAAAAAATAAAATAAAACTCCTCAGTGCTAGATGGATCAGTTTCAGCGGTCTGTAGTTCAGTTCATCCCCTGATCCCTGAGGGTCATCTTTGATGGGCTGGGCCGCATGACCAGAAACATCAATGAACACTTCAGGATACACGACAGGAAGGCCTCTTCAAAATAAAACTACAGGTGCGTTTCCTCCAGCGGGGGTCCCGGGTCGTGTTTAACGCGTGTCTCCATCACGGTAAACGGCCCTGCGGGGAGAGAACCATCCCCGTCGTAGGAAACGTTCTCTGATTGGCTACGCTGTTGAACAGGAGGCGACGTCATTCAGCCGCTTCGCGAACGGCTAGTCTTTTCTCGTTCAACGGGACCATTGTGTCTTATACAGACAGCAAACATTAGCGCTTCTTCAATATTTTTTCCCGCGTAATTTCAGTTCGTTTCTTCCTTTTATTACTTCGTTTTTGCCGACAGCATCTTCTTTTTCGTTTCGGCGGCTGACGAACTGCGACCCTGCTCTGCTCTGGCGCCCCCGTGTGGTTTGGAGTGGTAGTTTACGTGCAGCCGTTACCGGAAGTGGAGACGCGACGGCTGAACGGCCCCGTTAAAGTCTTGGCCTCCTCGTTTCAACCCAGAACCTTCACTAGTGGAAACGCACCTCATGTGCTCTCTTTTTTAAAACCACATTTGACAGTTATTTTTCTTTTTTGTAACAACAGTACCTGCAGCTGTGAGATCACCTGGTGCTTGGAGAAAGTGTCACATGGATGCTGTCCCTTAGGTGTTTTCTACCAGGTCTCCAGATGCTGATTAATAATTAATAATTCCACATGTGCTGTTTTTTTCTTTTAATCCTGCATCATTAATATTAGCTTTTTTTTTTTTTTTTATAAACAAACTATAAAAACAAAAAAAAAACAACAGAAACTTGCAGGTTAATTTAAAGTTAAAGTTTTTTTCTTGCCTATAGTGGAGTGGGTATAAAAGCAGTGTTTTGTTTTGTTTTTTTTTGCACAGAATAAAACACGTCAAGTCAGTGGCGGGACATGTCCTTGCCTTCTCAGCTCCTCCTCTTTTAGCGAGGGAGCGTTAGGTTAATCCCGCTTCTTCGGAGCGACGACCTCCACCTCAAACTCCGGGGCCACCACAGAGGAGACGCACGTTTTTCGTTCCCAGGTAGCCCGGGCGGGCGGGTGAGGTTTCCCTCCTCTCGTTTCTGAGCTGCCGTCTCAGTAAACCAGCTGCAAGTCTCCTGGGAGCCAAAAACATGCATCGTCTGACCGCCGCTAGGCTTCAGACTCACCCCTCTTCTTCCCTTCCTCCCCAGCATCACTGTCCTCTGATTGGCTGCTGCTCAGCACCAGGAACTGTCCATCGGCGGCAGCCGGGTTGGCAGGACGAGTCGAGGCAGCGATCAGGCGACTCTGTTCCTCCAGATCCTGCAAGTCAGGGACATAAATAAGGAAGACACTCAGGTTAAAACTAAAATAAATGAATATGCTGAGAGTTTTACTTCACTGTTGGGTCTACTTTACTTTTTCTATCTGTCTTTGTTTGCTCAGTTCCTCCTGATGTTTCTCTTTGGCCTTGTCCTGTTCCTTCCTCTTTTCTGCTGCTTTGCGGTCCTGCACAGCAACGGGACAATGAAAATTAGGACATTTGTAACACATAAAATGAGCATCAATTACAGCGGCAGACGGAGAAGCTGTGATGGCGTCTCACCATCTCTGAGTGGAAGGCGATCTGCTTGGCCAGACCGATGCTGTCACAGATCTAAACGTGTGAGGAGGACAAACAGGTCAGAGATGGAAAACGCCAGTCGTCTGTGAGATAAACGCATGGACAGACTCATGACCTTCTCTCCGTCGTTGTTGGACTCGAAGATGTAGCAGACGGCTCGGGCGTCGCCCCGCCCACCTGCCGCCTGCAGAACGAAACCAAACAGCCTCTTGTTGTCCTGATGGGACAAACACTGGACCACACTGGACAGCGGGAACTGCGGGAGGACGGAGGAAGACAACATGAGCAAAGACTGAGAAACACAAGTCCCTGAGAGACACGTCCAACCAGGAGGACTGGGTGGTCTTACCCTGAGACGAGTGACCTGCGTCTGAGGATCGATGAGCCTGAAAAACAAAACATGCATTAATATTTGAAGACAGAGGACGAGCTGCTGCTCTGGAGGACGAGCTGGTGCTCTGGAGGTGATAAATGCGTTTCTTTAGATCTTCCTCTTTCTAAAAAGGCAAAACTAAGCAACGCTGAGCATTTTGTTTTTGGCTCCAGGTCTGGGATTCTCACTTGAGGCATTCACATGTGACCAGCAGGTGGGACTCTGTCATCCTGAAGATGTTGTGGATGGCTCTGGCAGCCAGGATCTGCCTCATGGTCTCAGAGATGATGTCTGTCGACTCGGACGTCTTCACCTCCATGGAGCCCAGGAAGCGAACGATGAAGAGCTGGTGGAGGATGGAGTCTGGAGGACGGGAGGATGGGAGGACAGGAGGACAAGAAAAAGATAAATCATGTGGGACATAGCTGCCTGGTGGTCCAGTCCGGTGGTCTAGTCTGGAGGTCCGATGGTCTAGTCTGGTGGTCCGGTGGTCTAGTCTGGTGGTCCGGTGGTCTAGTCTGGAGGTCCAGTGGTCTAGTCTGGAGGTCTAGTCTGGTGGTCCAGTCCGGTGGTCCAGTCTGGTGGTGCAGCCCGGTGGTCTAGTCTGGAGGTCCGGTGGTCTAGTCTGGTGGTCCGGTGGCCCAGTCCGGTGGTCTAGTCTGGTGGTCCAGCCCGGTGGTCTAGTCTGGAGGTCCGGTGGTCTAGTCTGGTGGTCTGGTGGTCTAGTCTGGTGGTCTGGTGGTCTAGTCTGGAGGTCCGGTGGTCCAGTCTGGAGGTCGGGTGGTCCAGTCTGGTGGTCCAGTCTGGAGGTCCGGTGGTCCGGTGGTCTAGTCTGGAGGTCCGGTGGTCTAGTCTGGAGGTCCGGTGGTCTAGTCTGGTGGTCCGGTGGTCTAGTCTGGTGGTCCGGTGGTCTAGTCTGGAGGTCCGGTGGTCCAGTCTGGTGGTCCGGTGGTCTAGTCTGGAGGTCCGGTGGTCCAGTCTGGTGGTCCGGTGGTCTAGTCTGGAGGTCCGGTGGTCAAGTCTGGAGGTCCGGTGGTCTAGTCTGGTGGTCCGGTGGTCCAGTCTGGTGGCCCGGTGGTCCAGTCTGGAGGTCCGGTGGTCTAGTCTGGTGGTCCGGTGGTCCAGCCTGGAGGTCCGGTGGTCCAGTCTGGTCGTTCTGGGCCTCAGCTGTGGTGTTTTCTGCTCTGAGGCCACATGGAGCAGCATTGAGCCAAACACAGTTTGATGCCTGGAAGCTCCGCCTCCAGGAACATTTACGATCAAAAACCCAACTAGACTGGAGTTGGAAGTTAAATGATTCATCATATAAGGGAAGAGCATCTACCTTCGCTGTCGTCTGGCGTGTTCTCTCCTGACTCTCCGAACGGGTTACTGCGTCTGTGGACACAACCGGTTCAGTTCCCGCCAGTTCAGAAACTCAGACGTGTGTTCATCAACCCAACCCCTCACTGTCCACACCCCCCCACGCTCACCTGCCTGACTGGGCAGCCGTTTTGCTCTGAGCCGAGTTCTCCTCGCTGACGGGGCAGATTATGTCAAACTGGATAGGCGTTTCTGGGGCGACCAGAGCATCCAGCGAGAGCACGGACAGAGCGGGCGACGGCTCGGAGCCCACGGAGCTGATGCTGCTGGCTCTGGCGGTCCGCCCTTTACTGGAGTCAGGAAAAATGGAGTCGGTTATGAGGACGTGAACATTTCCATCTACCTGCACACACACACACAGTCCCACCTGTTGGGCCTCATGCTCTCGTGTCTCTGCTGGAAAGATGGCGACGGCGTTACGGCTTCGAGGGCTGTCTGGTTCACTCTGGCTGCCAGCTCCTGCCATCGACACGACGGTGTCAGTACCAGTTTAAGACCTCCATCACTTTATACTTTAAATGCAGCATTTAAGGTTTAATCGACTGTTACTCTAAAACCAGGAGCAACGAACCGGTTTTAGCTCTCATCAACTCTCAGGAGTTTATACTGTCTGTTAAATGCCAGACAATCCCAAGGAAGGACGTTAAAACGTGCTGATATCCACTCATCCTCTCATTGATCAGCAGAAGGGAAGACGTTCCCAGAACACTGCTGCATTGGTCCTGACTAGAACCAGGAGATACGACCACATTAGTCCAGTCCTGA
Organism: Hirundichthys speculiger; assembly: GCA_018398805.1. Lineage (NCBI taxonomy): Eukaryota > Metazoa > Chordata > Actinopteri > Beloniformes > Exocoetidae > Hirundichthys > Hirundichthys speculiger. The sequence goes on along the minus strand of JAGFBZ010002356.1, from coordinate 22,113 downwards.
AGTCTCTGCACGAGGCCTGACTAGAACCAGGAGATACAACCGTATTAGTCCAGTCCTGAGGTCTCTGCGCCGGTCCTGACTAGAACCAGGAGATACAACCATATTAGTCCAGTCCTGAGGTCTCTGCACCGGTCCTGACTAGAACCAGGAGATACGACCGTATTAGTCCAGTCCTGAGGTCTCTGCACCGGTCCTGACTAGAAACAGGAGATACGACCATATTAGTCCAGTCCTAAGGTCTCTGCACCGGTCCTGACTAGAAACAGGAGATACGACCTTATTAGTCCAGTCCTGAGGTCTCTGCACCGGTCCTGACTAGAACCAGGAGATACGACCGTATTAGTCCAGTCCTGAGGTCTCTGCACCGGTCCTGACTAGAACCAGGAGATACGACCGTATTAATCCAGTCCTGAGGTCTCTGCACCGGTCCTGACTAGAACCAGGAGATACGACTGTATTAGTCCAGTCCTGAGGTCTCTGCACCGGTCCTGACTAGAACCAGGAGATACGACCGTATTAGTCCAGTCCTGAGGTCTCTGCGCCGGTCCTGACTAGAACCAGGAGATATGACCGTATTAGTCCAGTCCTGAGGTCTCTGCGCCGGTCCTGACTAGAACCAGGAGATACGACCGTATTAGTCCAGTCCTGAGGTCTCTGCGCCGGTCCTGACTAGAACCAGGAGATACGACCGCATTAGTCCAGTCCTGAGTCCCTGAGGTCTCTGCGCCGCGCCGGTCCTGACTAGAACCAGGAGATACGACCGTATTAGTCCAGTCCTCCTGAGGTCTCTGCGCCGGTCCTGACTAGAACCAGGAGATACGACCACATTAGTCCAGTCCTGAGGTCTCTGCGCAGGTCCTGACTAGAACCAGGAGATACGACCGTATTAGTCCAGTCCTGAGTCTTTGCGCCGGTCCTGACTAGAACCAGGAGATACAACCGTATTAGTCCAGTCCTGAGGTCTCTGCGCCGGTCCTGACTAGAACCAGGAAATACGACCGTATTAGTCCAGTCCTGAGGTTTCTACGCCGGTCCTGACTAGAACCAGGAGATACGACCGTATTAGTCCAGTCCTGAGGTCTCTGCGCCGGTCCTGACTAGAACCAGGAGATACGACCGTATTAGTCCAGTCCTGAGGTCTCTGTTCCGGTCCTGACTAGAACCAGGAGATACGACCGTATTAGTCCAGTCCTGAGGTCTCTGCGCCGGTCCTGACTAGAACCAGGAGATACGACCACATTAGTCCAGTCCTGAGGTCTCTGCGCCGGTCCTGACTAGAACCAGGAGATACGACCGTATTAGTCCAGTCCTGAGGTCTCTGCGCCGGTCCTGACTAGAACCAGGAGATACGACCACATTAGTCCAGTCCTGAGGTCCCTGCGCAGGTCCTGACTAGAACCAGGAGATACGACCGTATTAGTCCAGTCCTGAGGTCTTTGCGCCGGTCCTGACTAGAACCAGGAGATACGACCGTATTAGTCCAGTCCTGAGGTCTCTGCACCGGTCCTGACTAGAACCAGGAAATACGACCGTATTAGTCCAGTCCTGAGGTTTCTACGCCAGTCCTGACTAGAACCAGGAGATACGACCGTATTAGTCCAGTCCTGAGGTCTCTGCGCCGGTCCTGACTAGAACCAGGAGATACGACCACATTAGTCAAATATTTGACCAATTTTATAAAGTCTCCGTCTTCCACGACAGCCCTCATGAACACTGATCTGATCGTTTCTATACTCTGAACTGCTAAAACCATTCTGTCAAAGATAATTACCGTGTTTATTCAGGACACATTAACACGCTCATAAAGCAGTGGTGGATCACAGACCTCTGCGTTCTCACTGAGGTAGATCCTCTTGGAGATGTTGTTGATGGTGGCGATCCACTGTCAGAAGAAGCAGCACAGACAGTGTGAGGACAAGAGTTGATGCGGTGCAGGTGAGAAGGAAGTGAAACATTTTACCTCTTCGCATTCCTTCCTGCTCTCTGCCTGTAGCGTTACGACTCTGACAGAACGGAAAAGAAACATATTGATGTACGTTAGAAAAGAAAGAAAGAAAGAAAGAAAGAAAGAAAGAAAGAAAGAAAGAAAGAAAGAAAGAAAGAAAGAAAGAAAGAAAGAAAGAAAGAAAGAAAGAAAGAAAAATTATCAGAATGTTGGCGTCTCACTTTTTGCCATCGAAGGAAGTGACCTGAAAACAAAATCGGCGGTCGTCAGAGTCGACGGCCATGACGGAGCTGTTGTCGAGGTCTGTGACCAGCCCGCCCGCCACCTCGCCGCGGCCCTGCTGCATCAGGTTTCCCCCCTGCGTGAAGAAGTACTGACGCTCCCAGGAGGACGACACCAGGCCCGTTTTACTGTCAGACAGGTGAGACACGTTAGCAGTCAGAGGTTCAGGACAGCTGTGGAGGAGACAGATGTTTTACTGTTATAGCTTTAGATTGACCAGGATGGATGGGATCAGGAATGAGAACGTCAGATGGACAGAACAGGTTAGATGTTCTTAGGGGTGCACGATAATTATCGACCCGATAACTATCGAGGCGATAACAGGAAATTATGACGTCATCCCGATAAGTCCGTTATCACGACAAATAGCCCCGATAACATATATATTTTTGTCAACATGGCAGTGCCTCGCTCCCTCTGAGCCTTGAATGACCGGCAGTGAATGTTATGTTCAAGTGACGTCGGCATAATCAGAAAAACGATTACTCAATAAGGAAAATCAAGAATACCCCCTCATGCCAGAAAACAACTTGTTAACTCGGTCATAATTTTGGTAGTTGCTGACTTTAATTGATATTCACAGTATTTTCTCACATGTTACACATACAAAATAGAAAAAATAGATAAGGCCGAAATAACGACTAGCAAACAAGAGAACGGAGGAATTTATGTTACACCTTGAATGCAGCCTGCAGCACAGTGCGCTGATTTAAAAAAAAAAAAAAAAAAAAAAATGGCAGCTATGGTATGGAACTTCGTTAAAGTTTCAGAAGAAGATAGTTCGCTGGTTATTTGTGACAAATGCTCCAAGTGAAGGAGGGAAAAACAGCACAAGCTGTAATACATAAAACCCGATCATCCACCTGAAACATAACCATCACTTCCATGGAGTTTTGAAAAAAACGTGAGCTAACAAGAGCTAACGTGAGGAAGCCAGCAGCAAGAAGAAGCAGCTTTGAATTCATTTAAGGCAGGGGTGCCCAAACTCGGTCCTGGAGGGCCGCTGTCCTGCATGTTTTTGATGTTTCCGAGGCACAACACACCTGTTTCAGTTGAATAGGTCGCCACCAGCTTGTCATTCAGGTCGTTAACAAGTTTGTTAACGACCCATTCATTTGAATCAGGTGTGCTGATGCAGGGAAACATCTAAGACATGCAGGACAGCGGCCCTCCAGGACCGAGTTTGGACACCCCTGATTTAAGGACTATGATCACTTTACAACTTTGAACTTTGGAACAAAAGCAGGTGACTTCTTCACCAGATGTCAGAAACATCAGTGATAAACCCTGAACAGTCTCAGATCTAGAAGCACCTCATGATAAACCCTCTGATATCACGCCAGACATGTGGGATAACACCAAAATACAAAGAGAACTATTAAAAAAAGATATCAATGTTGCATCTCCTGAAAAAAGACCTGCTACAGAGTTGAAAAAGAGGCCACGGCAGTAAAACAGCACATAAAATAACTGAATAATTAATAATAATTAGCTTGTGGTAGAAAAGCTGAAAGCATCAGTGACAGGAATCAACCCAGACAGAGATACTGACTGATGATGAATCCACACAAAGAGGCAGCAGGATCACAAAGCAACCTTTTCATTTTACTGAAAACACAAACGCCTCATTCATTCTTCCTTCTCTGTTCGCCGGTGCAGTAAACCCGGCGTCAACAACACCGGAGCGTGAACTGTAACGCTCTTTGTCAGAACAAACAGCAGTGACTTACTGGCACAGCTGGAGTGAGATGCTCTGATCAGCCACTCATCACTCTCTCCAGTAGGTTCCTGCACTTCCTCAAAGTGCTCTCGTCCCGCTGCGCTCCACCTCCCCCACCCGCCTCTGTATCTGTGCATTTGTTTTTTTAAATCTGATTTTACTTTATAAGACACAAAGCACCTGCAACTTTACACCTGTAACCACAGTTCATGTAACTACAGGAGGAAGATCACTACTAACTGTAGCTCTTAAAACTGCCTATGAAGCATCTTTTACTTCAAAGAAGAAATGTTTTAGCATGAGGGGAATTGTCTGTGACAAAGAGGGTTACTGGTTGAATAAAAATGACCAAAAGGCACCAAGTCAAAAGCTGACATCACTGTAAAGAAACACAAACAGACGGATGACGAGTCAAGAGAGGAAAGTGTTTAAAACCAAATGTGGGTTACAGATTTCAACTTTTGCACCTGGATTAATGAAGAAGGAGCAGAAGGTTAACTAAAAGAATTTAAATTATAATCCTACTTGCGGATGTACAAGTATCCCTGCTTCCTGGTCAGGCTGCGACAAACAGGTGAGTGGGCGGGGTCGGGGTCACACGGCGCATACAGGGGGTCACATGACCTTTCCATCTGCTGGATGGTCTGCCGCATCTGCCCCACCTCCTCCTCCATCTCCCGACGCACGCTGCACACACATTCACATCTTCATCTTGCCGCTGTCACTTTTCTTCTCAACAAATATTTCAAATGAAGATGCTTTAGGGAGCTGAGCTCTTACTTCTGGACGCTGGTTCCTATCGTTCCCAGGAAGTCTTCCCACTGCTGGGTGAGATTTTCTGAGCCCAGCTTGAAGAAACTGATCTGCACACAAGGAAACAGATGAAGAAACATGGTCATCCTGGATCCTAATCACATGTTGCCACTCAAGATGCAGGTGGAGAGACATTAATGGCAGGTGTGAACTGAACAGACATGCTGAGAGCTGTGCACTTGTGACTGTTCATACCAGGTTGAGTATAAACCAATCCAGGGTTAACCCTAACGCCTGATGATAATAAACCCATCTAATCCAACAGCAACAGCCTCCTACATACCAATATAACATCTTTCTCCATCTGTTATTGCACCATTTTAAAGCAGAGCTCAGTCAGTTGTTTAGTGCTGCACAACTAACCGGGAATGTGGCTGTTAACTCAGTGACAAATATAATAATCATGACGTGACCGCCTCGCCTCTTCTGAACAGCTTTCTTGCATTTTAATTGTAGGGATGTAGGTGCAGTTAATGTCTGATTAACTATAATAACTAATAACTTAATGTAAACAAAAGCACACATCCATCTCACATCCGACTGTAAATGCAACAAAAATAATGCCCATTGGAAACTTGACAAGGTACGTGGAATGCGGTGTTCAGGTCCTAAAACTGTCCTCGGATATTTCCAGTGTTGTGCATGAGGGTGTATGTGTGTGTGTGTGCATGTGTGCACACGTGTGTGCATGTGTGTGCATACCTGAGCCTGCATGTAGCCGAGCAGAGGCTCCAGCAGAGCCGTCTTCTTCTTGTACTGCAGTGTGTTCAGAGAGCAGAAGTAGTGCATCATGGTCTGGTGCTGTTTCTTGCGTGAGGTGTAGACGTCCTCCACCACCTCTGCTCGCACCTGCAACACACAGATAACATTATTTACCTGAATAATATCACTTAGTCAAGATAATCACTTTGCTTTCAGGAAGCTGCTGCTCTGATGCTTCCTGCAGGTATAAAAGAGTTTTTGAAACATTCATCCCCACAGAATCATCGTCATCTTATAAACTAATCGAAGAGACAGAGGACTTATGGTTGAATTAGGTGCAAATAAATTAGCAGTGAAAAAATCTGAAGCAATATAACGGTTAATATTGAATTATAACATGGAAAAGGTTGGTACTTTGTCGTTGTCCCTCTTCTTGGACAGGCGACTGTATCTGTTGATGGCTACGTCATGATCTGCAGACAGGGACAACAAACAAGACCTGTATTAGAAAGGTTCAACACATTTATTCTCCCTTTTTCAAAGAAGGGTAAAATTCCCATGTAAAGAAAGAAAGAAAGAAAGAAAGAAAGAAAGAGATCCAATCAAACTCCAGGTCAGACTCCACGGACAGATATATGCAAATCTTTCTCATCTTCATTTCATTTAGGCTGAGCTACCATCCACAAATATAATATAATATAAATATATATAATATATATATATATAGAAATATAAAATAAAAATATAAATATATATAAAATAAATATATATATATTATATATAAATATAAAAAATAAATATATAGAAAATATATAAATATAAATATAAATATATATAGAAAATAATATATATATATATCTATATATATATATATATATATATATATATATATATATATATATATATATATATATATATATATATCTATATATATATATATATATATATATATATATATATATATATATATATATACATACATATTTGCAACAGCTATAATCCAACTGTGCAAAAAAATTCTATTGTAAGGGAACAAAGACCTGACTTTAAAGACTTTAAATCATTAGTTTGTGTAACTGATTTTCATTGTGGTGCTGATTGTAACACAAGTTCCAACATTACAGCCTTCGAGAGGGTAAAGTGGAGGATCAATTCAAAGATGGCTTATATGGAGGAAAATGGACATTTTTCTTAATGGAGCAACACAAACCCATCAATATTATTAAGGGCATCATCTCACCATCGCTGGATATCTGGAAGACTTCTTTCAAGGTGAGGATCTCTGGGGAAGGACAGAGGGATGGAAAATATGTTAGGATACAGAGAAAAGTCTGTGATATTCCTACTCCTGTCCAGTCTCTGTAACAGTATAAGATGTTCACCTTCATTTTATCTTAATCCTGCCACACACACAAAAATACAGTTTGCTGCCATTTTTGTGAAAGCACTGAGTTTGGAAACGTTCTCTTGCCCATTGAAAAAATACAAACCCTTCGTGTCCAAAGTCAGATATAGAAAAATGTTTCTCAACTATTAGTCCTCTGGACTTAAAAGTTGAAAGAACACATTTTGTCATTTCAACACACTATCACATAAAAAAGTCCATGTTAATCTGAAGGAAGTGTGTCCTACCCTTCAGGTCTCTCTCTTTAAACTGAGTGATGGGAAACATCATGGCATCAGCGAGCTGGGTGGACAAGACAGCGTGACAGGAGCTCAACTGGGAGGAGGAGGAGGAGATGAGAGGGAAACACGTCATTCATCACGTCTTTTCCAGGTGAACCCGCCCACGCAGGACATCCAGAGTGGGTTAAAAAAAAAAAAACCTCCTCAACAACAGCACCCAAACACTCACCTCATCAATGACTTTTGCAAACTGCTGCAGGGTAGAGCTCATCACCTCATCGTCGCCCCCTAGAGGAAAACGCTGCATACAGTGTCAAGAGCACAGAATGATTTATTTAGATCAACTCCTTTAAGAAAAAAAATTACAATTACACCTGTAAATACACATTAAACACACTGCAGGGGAATCTGAAGTATCTCGTCACTGAAATGAAACTGTAGATGTTACCAACAACGAGCCAGAGGCTGATCAAGAATCAATACAAACCAGATGTTACCTGTAAATAAAGTGTTTGTCTGCGCAGTGAATGAAGAGAAACAGAGGACAGGTGTGTGAGGTCACAGATGAGGCTGGTGTCTGTTAAACTGCTGCAGTGATCAGACTGATGGATGCTGTCAAACAGCAGCTTTCGTTCTCTGGCTCTTATAAAACCAGGAGTTCGTAAAATGAGGCTCATTTCAGAATATTGTCGCAGTTATTTGACTGTATGGTCTCTCACTTGTGTGGCTGGCGTTAGACTGCTCCGCAGGCTGTCGGTGTCTCTCAACTGAACTTGGACGCCAAAATTTCCAAGTTTCCAACAGAAAATTCCAACAGAACTTTATCGATCCCAAAAGTACATTCAAGTCACAGAAATGGCCAGACAATATCTCTCTACTGCATTTAAAATATTTGTATTCCCTATTTGTAATGTTTAATGTTTGCAGTTGTAATGGACCAGTGTGTGACCGTCATGTTTCCGGGTCCGTGAATGTTACCAGGCCCGTTTACAGCCGGTCTATCTGCGCCGGAGGATTCGTTCTGTCACTTTAACGTCTGAACGTTTGTGACACGTTTCACTGGCAGACTTAAAATCACAGAGAGTCCAATGACGTGTGGACCACAGACGCAGACTGAGAACTGAATACTCGACAGGCAGAGAGGATTTGTTGCAGGTAATAAGAAGCTCAAAACGCTACCTGCTGGAGGAAATATGATTTCTTCAAATCAGATTACTTTCTCCTGCTCTTCATGGACAAATGTCAGAGATGCTCTTTAACAACCATCTCAACACCTGAAATCTAAAGAACCTGCCAGCTGTCTGGTGTCCAGATGTTTTTTTTTCTTCTATCTTTATTGACAGAGGGAGAGACCGGACATGGGGGCAGAGAGGACGGGGAAGACCTGCAGCAAGGCATTGTGGGCCGGGAGTCGAACCCGTGACTGTAGCCTCTTGTACATGAGCCGCCTGGCCAAACCACAACACAACTAGATATTTGAATGTTCTTCTATCATTTTCATTGTTGTGCATCTGTATTTGTTAATATGTGGCCTTTGTAAGACTGGATATTTGTCTGTTTATTTATTTCAGACAGGGAGGTGGTCCAAACCTTCCAGGAAGAGTAACTCAAACCTGGTTAATGAAGAGGAGCAACTGACGCTACCTGCTCTCTCACTACGGATCCAAAGCCGAGCTAAGTGAGGCCAAGTCAGGCCAGCTGCTTTCCCGCCACAGACCCTGGCGTTAATCGTTCCTGTCCCTGCTGTCGGGATGACACTCCGCATCCAAGCATCATCACAATCAGTCACCAGCCAAATTATTTCTGTCACTTTGCAATCTTTTTTGCAGGATAGTTGTCTTTCTAACATGAACGGCACTGAATAAATCAGTAAGAGCAGTGTTTGCAGTATAATGTTGAATACAGTTGAGCAGAAACTCCAGTGAATAACTTTACTACACAGGATACATAAACTGTTATTGCGTCACAACTATGTGTGTCTTTTCCCTGAATTACCTGACTAAACTTTGATTTCATAATCTTTTATTTCTATATATTTTTTTCCCCTAATGTCTGGATTACACAAACATAAAAACTGCTTTTAAATTTACATGCGATCCGTCGTCACTCGTACTGCCCTCTCTCTCCATCACTGCTGCAGCCATGTTACTTTTTTATTTTTCTGAAACATACTCGACTGCACAAAGATTTCTAATTGGAGTACAGAAACGAAGGCGGAGCTCTGCTTCTCTGACGCTGCTGTCATGGTCAGGGCTCCAGTGATGATGACTGCCCCATCGTTGCTGTGTAGGTGCTGAACTCAGAATAAACCTATCAAACTGATTAAAATCATCTGATTTGAAACCAGAAAGAAAACCAGAGTTTTCCATGCCAGGTTCACGTTTTAACGCAGTTTGTTAAACCTCCTTTGCGAAATGTTCCCCTGGTGTGAGATGAGAGGTGGCCTACCTGTTTGTCGTACTCTTTAAGCAACCTGGAGGTCAGGTGTGTCGCAGCACTCAGCTCGTTCTGAAAGAGGAAACAGCAGCGCTGACCAGCTGGACTCACACCGCCCAATCATCAGCGACTCATTAACGTCGCTTCACGACAATATTCTGCACACAGGTGCGACACCGCCGGTATGTGGCAACGATGCGAGCGTGCGGGGTGCGTACCTGAGCATCGTAGATCCTCTGCATGGCCTCGTACAGCTGCGTGCAGTAGTTGGAGATGGCTGCGGTGTCTTCCTCAAACACTCCCAGCAAAGAGCGCGTCTAGAAACACGAAACACAGGATGACCCGGAGGAAACGTCAGGTTCAACAGGCCCGGCGCGTAACATGTCAGGCTGCCAAATGACATTCAAACGCCCCACCCACTATCTATGCAAATCCACCCCCACAGTGGAACCGCTCACTCAAGGTGTCTCTCAACAGCAGTTTTATACTGTTAGTTTTAAAGGAAAAAAAAAATCACTGACTCCTGTAATTTTCAAATAATCTTTCAATGTGAAAGATAAAACAAATGATTTATAAATATGATGTGCTGCAGGAGGCTCGGTTCTTTGTCTAAACCGTGAGGTGGAACCGACATAAACACACTTGTCAGGGTAAACAAACTGGTAAAGTTTGTGTTTGGCAGATAAACAATAAAGGTTGCAGATGCTCTGAAATGACAGTGCTGTGGTTTTCTGTGCATGCGTACCAGCACAGCAGCGAGCTGAGGGACCCTCATTGTCCACCATAACCACCATGATGTCAGGGAATTAAAGCAGCGTATACTTTATGGCACTTTCAAAAGTCAGTTGTTGATTATAAGACTAAAAAATAGAAGTAGTGCACAACGATACATGTATTTTTTTAATGAAAGATGTAAAAATCTATTTATAGGTCTTATGTTTTGATGTTAACAATTGAAGGCTGTTACGTTCACTCATTTTTTCCTGTCCTTTAATGTGATGTTGCCAGTTGAGCAATTTATGCCTTTTTGGTCCCAGGTTGGACCTCCTTTTTCCTTCAGAACCGCCTTAAGTCTTGGTGTCGCAGACTCAAAAGGATCACCAGCTGCTGCTCATCCATGATGAGATCTTCCAGTTCCTCCGACATCCCAGAGCTGCTCTACTGGACTCAGATCTGGAGACTGTGGAGGTCACTGGACTCATTGTTCCAGAAACCAGTTAGAGATGGTCATGGTGCATCATCCTGCTGTAGGATGGTCCACTGTGGTCATGAAGGGAAGGACATGGTCAGCAACAAAACTCAAGGTTGGCTGCAGCATTTAAACCATCATCAGTTGGGTCTAACGGGGCCCAAACTGTGCCAAAAAAAAAAAAAAAGAATCACTGTTATGTGATTGGCTGATTAGACATTGATGTTAACAAGCAGTTGAACAGGTGGAGCTGATAACGTGGCCAGTGAGGAACATGTTTAAGTTCAGATGTTATATGTAGAGCCTGTGCAAATATATGTACGTCTCTGTATGTGTATTTTACACCACAGTATACGTCATTCTGCTGTAGCACAGCATTTACAGCCAGATTTCTCTTCAGCTCTCGTCTTCTTGCTCTGAATCACTGCACTCAGACCCTGACAGCGTTGTCTCTGTGACAGCTATTACAGGAAAAAGACATAATTTGATAATCCACTTATTCCTGCATGAAGGCAGGCACATCAGGTACAGTATGTACAACACTTCCTGGCCCCACCCCGGTCAATGACGTCACAGCAGGTGCTGCGTCCCGGGTTTGGTGCAGGAATCAACCTAATTCTAATTAATTCATGTGTTTGAGCCCATCTGAAGCTGCGCAGCCGCAGCCTCCGGCACCGTGAGGCATTTACATACAACAATAACGTAAAACAGCAGGCTGACACCGGTGTTTGGCAAAAGATGATCTAAGAAACGAATAGCCAGGCGGCTAGGGAAGAAGACGGCTAACTGCTCCTTTGACCAGTGAATTTACTGAGTTTGGTGCCTCCTGATGTTCTGACCGGTCAGCTGATCCGCCCAGCCGTCCACTCCTGCAGCCCGAGCGCGGCAGAGGTGTCCCGTCTGACAGCCGTGACCAGAAAGGGGCCGTTAGCGGGTCAGGACTTGGGCTTTTCTCCGCCGGACGTCGATGAACAGTCAGCTTACAAAGACAGCTGGCCTAGCCGTTGAAGTGGCTACGGCGTTAGCATTCTACTGAGGTCTACGGGGAAGAAAACCTTTACCTGCGGGCTGTCCTCCAGCGTCTCCTCTAACGGCAGCTTCTCTATCCCGGGCATGGCTGCGGCTGGAGCGCTGTTGATCGGTGAAAATCGACAAAACTAAACGCCACAACAAATCGGCCTGGCAACTCCCACCTAGGATTTCTTTGCTACACGAATTCACAACAACCCAAAACAGCTCCTCCCGGTTGCGTATGCCCCGCCCCCCAGGTGGATTTTGATTGGTCATGAGCAGCCTCCATGGATTTGATTTGCTTCTTTTTTAAACGTGTGAGGCGCCATTTTGGCTCTGATCGCGTTCATTTTTATTATGAGCGTGTACAGCAAAGATCCACAATGGCGGTTTATCCTGCTTATTTTGCAGGTGAGAAGATTGTTCCAGTTCAGTTAGATTCAAGTAATTAGGGCCCGAGCAACGAGGGTGCGAGGACCCTATTGTATTTCGAATGTTTATTATTATTATTATTAGGACCCGAGCACCTTGGTGCGAGGACCCTATTGTATTTCGAATGTTTATTATTATTATTATTATTATTATTAGGGCCCGGGCACCGAGGGTGTGAGGACCCTATTGTATTTCGAATGTTTATCATTATTATTATTATTATTATTATTAGGGCCCGAGCACCGAGGGTGCGAGGACCCTATTGTGTTTCAAATGTTTATTATTATTATTATTAGGGCCCGAGCACCAAGGGTGCGAGGACCCTATTGTATTTCGAATGTTTATTATTATTATTATTATTAGGGCCCGAGCACCGAGGGTGCGAGGACCCTATTGTATTTCGAATGTTTATTATTAGGGCCCGAGCACCGAGGGTGCGAGGACCCTATTGTATTTCGAATGTTTATTATTATTAGGGCCCGAGCACCGAGGGTGCGAGGACCCTATTGTATTTCGAATGTTTATTAGGGCCCGAGCACCGAGGGTGCGAGGACCCTATTGTATTTCGAATGTTTATTATTAGGGCCCGAGCACCGAGGGTGCGAGGACCCTATTGTATTTCGAATGTTTATTATTATTATTATTAGGGCCCGAGCACCGAGGGTGCGAGGACCCTATTGTATTTCGAATGTTTATTATTATTAGGGCCCGAGCACCGAGGGTGCGAGGACCCTATTGTATTTTGAATGTTTATTATTAGGGCCCGAGCACCTCGGTGCGAGGACCCTATTGTATTTCGAATGTTTATTATTATTAGGGCCCGAGCACCGAGGGTGCGAGGACCCTATTGTATTTCGAATGTTTATTATTATTAATATTATTGTTATTATTAGGGCCCGAGCACCTCGGTGCGAGGACCCTATTGTATTTCGAATGTTTATTATTAGGGCCCGAGCACCGAGGGTGTGAGGACCCTATTGTATTTCGAATGTTTTATTATTATTATTATTATTATTATTATTATTAGGGCCCGAGCACCGAGGGTGCGAGGACCCTATTGTATTTCGAATGTTTATTATTAGGGCCCGAGCACCGAGGGTGCGAGGACCCTATTGTATTTCGAATGTTTATTATTATTATTATTAGGGCCCGAGCACCTTGGTGCGAGGACCCTATTGTATTTCGAATGTTTATTATTATTAGGGCCCGAGCACCGAGGGTGCGAGGACCCTATTGTATTTTGAATGTTTATTATTAGGGCCCGAGCACCTCGGTGCGAGGACCCTATTGTATTTCGAATGTTTATTATTATTAGGGCCCGAGCACCGAGGGTGCGAGGACCCTATTGTATTTCGAATGTTTATTATTATTATTATTATTATTGTTATTATTAGGGCCCGAGCACCTCTGTGCGAGGACCCTATTGTATTTCGAATGTTTATTATTAGGGCCCGAGCACCGAGGGTGCGAGGACCCTATTGTATTTCGAATGTTTATTATTATTATCATTATTATTATTATTATTATTAGGGCCCGAGCACCTCGTTGCGGGGACCCTATTGTATTTCGAATGTTTATTAGGGCCCGAGCACCGAGGGTGCGAAGACCCTATTGTATTTCGAATGTTTATTATTATTATTAGGGCCCGAGCACCTTGGTGCGAGGACCCTATTGTATTTCGAATGTTTATTATTATTAGGGCCCGAGCACCTCGGTGCGAGGACCCTATTGTATTTCGAATGTTTATTATTAGGGCCCGAGCACCGAGGGTGCGAGGACCCTATTGTATTTCGAATGTTTATTAGGGCCCGAGCACCTCGGTGCGAGGACCCTATTGTATTTCGAATGTTTATTATTAGGGCCCGAGCATCTCGGTGCGAGGACCCTATTGTATTTCGAATGTTTATTAGGGCCCGAGCACCGAGGGTGCGAGGACCCTATTGTATTTCGAATGTTTATTATTATTATTAGGGCCCAAGCACCTCGGTGCGAGGACCCTATTGTATTTCGAATGTTTATTAGGGCCCGAGCACCTCGGTGCGAGGACCCTATTGTATTTCGAATGTTTATTAGGGCCCGAGCACCGAGGGTGCGAGGACCCTATTGTATTTCGAATGTTTATTATTAGGGCCCGAGCACCGAGGGTGCGAGGACCCTATTGTATTTCGAATGTTTATTATTATTATTATTAGGGCCCGAGCACCGAGGGTGCGAGGACCCTATTGTATTTCGAATGTTTATTATTAGGGCCCGAGCACCGAGGGTGCGAGGACCCTATTGTATTTCGAATGTTTATTATTATTAGGGCCCGAGCACCGAGGGTGCGAGGACCCTATTGTATTTCGAATGTTTATTATTAGGGCCCGAGCACCGAGGGTGCGAGGACCCTATTGTATTTCGAATGTTTATTATTAGGGCCCGAGCACCGAGGGTGCGAGGACCCTATTGTATTTCGAATGTTTATTATTATTATTATTAGGGCCCGAGCACCGAGGGTGCGAGGACCCTATTGTATTTCGAATGTTTATTATTATTAGGGCCCGAGCACCGAGGGTGCGAGGACCCTATTGTATTTTGAATGTTTATTATTAGGGCCCGAGCACCTCGGTGCGAGGACCCTATTGTATTTCGAATGTTTATTATTATTAGGGCCCGAGCACCGAGGGTGCGAGGACCCTATTGTATTTCGAATGTTTATTATTATTAATATTATTGTTATTATTAGGGCCCGAGCACCTCGGTGCGAGGACCCTATTGTATTTCGAATGTTTATTATTAGGGCCCGAGCACCGAGGGTGTGAGGACCCTATTGTATTTCGAATGTTTATTATTATTATTATTATTATTATTATTATTATTAGGGCCCGAGCACCGAGGGTGCGAGGACCCTATTGTATTTCGAATGTTTATTATTAGGGCCCGAGCACCGAGGGTGCGAGGACCCTATTGTATTTCGAATGTTTATTATTATTATTATTAGGGCCCGAGCACCTTGGTGCGAGGACCCTATTGTATTTCGAATGTTTATTATTATTAGGGCCCGAGCACCGAGGGTGCGAGGACCCTATTGTATTTTGAATGTTTTATTATTAGGGCCCGAGCACCTCGGTGCGAGGACCCTATTGTATTTCGAATGTTATTATTATTAGGGCCCGAGCACCGAGGGTGCGAGGACCCTATTGTATTTCGAATGTTTATTATTATTATTATTATTGTTATTATTAGGGCCCGAGCACCTCTGTGCGAGGACCCTATTGTATTTCGAATGTTTATTATTAGGGCCCGAGCACCGAGGGTGCGAGGACCCTATTGTATTTCGAATGTTTATTATTATTATCATTATTATTATTATTATTAGGGCCCGAGCACCGAGGGTGCGAGGACCCTATTGTATTTCGAATGTTTATTATTATTATTAGGGCCCAAGCACCTCGGTGCGAGGACCCTATTGTATTTCGAATGTTTTATTAGGGCCCGAGCACCGAGGGTGCGAGGACCCTATTGTATTTCGAATGTATTATTAGGGCCCGAGCACCGAGGGTGCGAGGCGAGGACCCTATTGTATTTCGAATGTTTATTATTAGGGCCCGAGCACCGAGGGTGCGAGGACCCTATTGTATTTTCGAATGTTTATTATTATTAGGGCCCGAGCACCGAGGGTGCGAGGACCCTATATGTATTTCGAATTATTATTATTAGGGCCCGAGCACCGAGGGTGCGAGGACCCTATTGTATTTCGAATGTTTATTATTATTAGGGCCCGAGCACCGAGGGTGCGAGGACCCTATTGTATTTCGAATGTTTATTATTATTAGGGCCCGAGCACCGAGGGTGCGAGGACCCTATTGTATTTCGAATGTTTATTATTAGGGCCCGAGCACCGAGGGTGCGAGGACCCTATTGTATTTCGAATGTTTATTATTATTATTAGGGCCCGAGCACCGAGGGTGCGAGGACCCTATTGTATTTCGAATGTTTATTATTATTAGGGCCCGAGCACCGAGGGTGCGAGGACCCTATTGTATTTCGAATGTTTATTATTAGGGCCCGAGCACCGAGGGTGCGAGGACCCTATTGTATTTCGAATGTTTATTATTATTAGGGCCCGAGCACCGAGGGTGCGAGGACCCTATTGTATTTCGAATGTTTATTATTATTAATATTATTGTTATTATTAGGGCCCGAGCACCTCGGTGCGAGGACCCTATTGTATTTCGAATGTTTATTATTAGGGCCCGAGCACCGAGGGTGTGAGGACCCTATTGTATTTCGAATGTTTATTATTATTATTATTATTATTATTATTATTATTAGGGCCCGAGCACCGAGGGTGCGAGGACCCTATTGTATTTCGAATGTTTATTATTAGGGCCCGAGCACCGAGGGTGCGAGGACCCTATTGTATTTCGAATGTTTATTATTATTAGGGCCCGAGCACCTTGGTGCGAGGACCCTATTGTATTTCGAATGTTTATTATTATTAGGGCCCGAGCACCGAGGGTGCGAGGACCCTATTGTATTTCGAATGTTTATTATTAGGGCCCGAGCACCGGGTGCGAGGACCCTATTGTATTTCGAATGTTTATTATTATTAGGGCCCGAGCACCGAGGGTGCGAGGACCCTATTGTATTTCGAATGTTTATTATTATTATTATTATTATTATTATTAGGGCCCGAGCACCTCTGTGCGAGGACCCTATTGTATTTCGAATGTTTATTATTAGGGCCCGAGCACCGAGGGTGCGAGGACCCTATTGTATTTCGAATGTTTATTATTATTATCATTATTATTATTATTATTATTAGGGCCCGAGCACCTCGGTGCGGGGACCCTATTGTATTTCGAATGTTTATTAGGGCCCGAGCACCGAGGGTGCGAGGACCCTATTGTATTTCGAATGTTTATTATTATTAGGGCCCGAGCACCGAGGGTGCGAGGACCCTATTGTATTTCGAATGTTTATTATTATTAGGGCCCGAGCACCTCGGTGCGAGGACCCTATTGTATTTCGAATGTTATTATTATTAGGGCCCGAGCACCGAGGGTGCGAGGACCCTATTGTATTTCGAATGTATTATTAGGGCCCGAGCACCGAGGGTGCGAGGACCCTATTGTATTTCGAATGTTTATTATTAGGGCCCGAGCATCTCGGTGCGAGGACCCTATTGTATTTCGAATGTTTATTAGGGCCCGAGCACCGAGGGTGCGAGGACCCTATTGTATTTCGAATGTTTATTATTATATTAGGGCCCGAGCACCGAGGGTGCGAGGACCCTATTGTATTTCGAATTTTATGATTATTATTAGGGCCCGAGCACCTCGGTGCGAGGACCCTATTGTATTTCGAATGTTTTTATTAGGGCCCGAGCACCGAGGGTGCGAGGACCCTATTGTATTTCGAATGTTATTATTAGGGCCCGAGCACCGAGGGTGCGAGGACCCTATTGTATTTCGAATGTTATTATTTATTATTAGGGCCCGAGCACCGAGGGTGCGAGGACCCTATTGTATTTCGAATGTTTATTATTAGGGCCCGAGCACCTCGGTGCGAGGACCCTATTGTATTTTGAATGTTTATTATTAGGGCCCGAGCACCTCGGTGCGAGGACCCTATTGTATTTCGAATGTTTATTAGGGCCCGAGCACCGAGGGTGCGAGGACCCTATTGTATTTCGAATGTTTATTATTATTATTAGGGCCCGAGCACCTCGGTGCGAGGACCCTATTGTATTTCGAATGTTTATTAGGGCCCGAGCACCTCGGTGCGAGGGACCCTATTGTATTTCGAATGTTTATTAGGGCCCGAGCACCGAGGGTGCGAGGACCCTATTGTATTTCGAATGTTTATTATTAGGGCCCGAGCACCGAGGGTGCGAGGACCCTATTGTATTTCGAATGTTTTATTATTATTATTAGGGCCCGAGCACCTCAGGGTGCGAGGACCCTATGTATTTCGAATGTTTATTATTAGGGCCCGAGCACCGAGGGTGCGAGGACCCTATTGTATTTCGAATGTTTATTAGGGCCCGAGCACCGAGGGTGCGAGGACCCTATTGTATTTCGAATGTTTATTATTATTAATATTATTAGGGCCCGAGCACCGAGGGAGCGAGGACCCTATTGTATTTCGAATGTTTATTATTATTAGGGCCCGAGCACCGAGGGTGCGAGGACCCTATTGTATTACGAATGTTTATTATTATTATTATTATTAGGGCCCGAGCACCGAGGGTGCGAGGACCCTATTGTATTTCGAATGTTTATTATTAGGGCCCGAGCACCGAGGGTGCGAGGACCCTATTGTATTTCGAATGTTTATTATTATTATTAGGGCCCGAGCACCGAGGGTGCGAGGACCCTATTGTATTTCGAATGTTTATTATTATTAGGGCCCGAGCACCGAGGGTGCGAGGACCCTATTGTATTTCGAATGTTTATTATTATTATTTAGGGCCCGAGCACCGAGGGTGCGAGGACCCTATTGTATTTCGAATGTTTATTATTATTATTATTATTATTAGGGCCCGAGCACCGAGGGTGCGAGGACCCTATTGTATTTCGAATGTTTATTATTATTATTATTATTATTATTATTAGGGCCCGAGCACCGAGGGTGCGAGGACCCTATTGTATTTCGAATGTTTATTATTAGGGCCCGAGCACCGAGGGTGCGAGGACCCTATTGTATTTCGAATGTTTATTAGGGTCC
The DNA here is from genome assembly GCA_018398805.1 of Hirundichthys speculiger. NCBI lineage: Eukaryota > Metazoa > Chordata > Actinopteri > Beloniformes > Exocoetidae > Hirundichthys > Hirundichthys speculiger. Next base: position 3,246 of record JAGFBZ010002356.1, on the reverse strand, counting down.
GAGCACCGAGGGTGCAAGGACCCTATTGTATTTCGAATGTTTATTATTATTAGGGCCTGAGCACCGAGGGTGCGAGGACCCTATTGTATTTCGAATGTTTATTATTATTATTATTATTATTATTATTAGGGCCCGAGCACCGAGGGTGCGAGGACCCTATTGTATTTCGAATGTTTATTATTATTAGGGCCCGAGCACCGAGGGTGCGAGGACCCTATTGTATTTCGAATGTTTATTATTATTATTAGGGCCTGAGCACCGAGGGTGCGAGGACCCTATTGTATTTCGAATGTTTATTATTATTAGGGCCCGAGCACCGAGGGTGCGAGGACCCTATTGTATTTCGAATGTTTATTATTAGGGCCCGAGCACCGAGGGTGCGAGGACCCTATTGTATTTCGAATGTTATTATTATTATTATTATTATTATTATTATTATTATTAGGGCCCGAGCACCGAGGGTGCGAGGACCCTATTGTATTTCGAATGTTTATTATTATTATTAGGGCCCGAGCACCGAGGGTGCGAGGACCCTATTGTATTTCGAATGTTTATTATTATTAGGGCCCGAGCACCGAGGGTGCGAGGACCCTATTGTATTTCGAATGTTTATTATTATTATTATTATTATTATTATTCTTCTCCGAAATGAATCGCCTTTTTGGGGGCCTTAACATACTCGAAAACTCACGAGATTTTGCACACGTATTCATTGTCTGCGAAATTTACATATTTTATGGGTGCTGCGCATGGGCACACACAAAAGTGGCTCAATAGCGCCACCTTGTTTTTTTAAAACGACGAGCCCCTCGATATGCTTCCACCTACAGACATGAACTTTGTGTGACTGATGTATCATCCTCAGACCTACAAAAAAGTCTCATGGACCCCTGCTCTAACTCCCACAGGAAGTCCGCTATTTTTAATGGAACATGCAGTTCCTCCAATATTTTGGTCATTTCCAGGCCTCGTACTTTAACGAACTCCTCCCAGAGATTTGGTCCGATTGACTCCAAACTTTTTTTGTTCTAATCTAGACACATGGCCGAAGAAAGTTTGCGAAGCATATAACTTTTTACCAGAGGGCGTGGCTGTAGTGACGCGGCGAAGTTTGATGTCATTTCGAAGACTCGCCATGAAAGAGAAATGGGCTGTAACTCGGCCATAAAGTGTTTAATCTGGTCCAAAACGGATCAGTATGATCGTAGTCCCATCCTTATCACATAGCAGCTATCAGATTTAGGAAACGTTGTAGCGCCACCTATTGGCAACAGGAAATGTCAAGTTTTGCATTAGGCATCCCTGGCTTCGAGTGTGATGAGTCGACAGACCTCAAACCAGTTCAAATCAGTAGTAGTAAAGACTTTGAAGATGACTGACAGTGAAAACTGTAACTTTTTATCAAAGGGCGTGGCTGTGATAGTACGGCGAAGTTTGATGTCTCGCCACGAATGGAAAAGTTGTTATAACTTGCACATGCATTGTCCAATCTGTACCAAAATCAATATGTATGATGATTCTTCCACCCTGAACAAGTGTATATGACAATCTTGGATGAACTCCATAGCGCCACCATCTGGTCATAGGAATATGATTTTCATCTTATTATGTCCATTATCTACCTTCCTCTTCATCGTATCAGCCTGAGAAGCGGTCAGACTGAAGTCAGAAGGGTGCTCATTCATGATGTACAATTTCGTGTATGCACGTCCAACGGTGCCAGTGCTGTTCATCGTCAAACAGGAAGTGGATGGTTTTGTCGCACGCAAATGAAATAAATTCATAAAAAATCACATGTTGGTCATAAAAAGCTAATACTGAAGGATCATGTTCCTTTCACTCAACCAAACATTTCATACACTGCAACATATGGTCAATTCAGAAGTCCACCACTGTATATTTTTCAAAATGTCCAATGTAACCGATGGGCATAATTCTGGCAGTGTAACTTATTTTTTATGGCACCTAATTTTTCAAATAGAGTCACCAAATTTAGTAGTAATGTTGCTGGATATGCAAGCATGACTCATGATTTTTTTGAGAATTTTAGAGGCATGTACTGAATTTCTGCAAATATTTTATGTATATTTGTGCTAGAGCAACTGTATAAAAAGTTTTTTTTCCATTGAAAATATTAATGAAATGCCAAAAATACGATGAGGGTAGGTAGCTTAAGATACAAGAATTGTTCTGTATTTTTTTAGATTTTTAAGACAATTTTCTGATTTTATATGAATATTTTGGTAAAGAACTCTGCTCCTCTCGTCTGACTCTCAGAGACACAGAGGTGTGAATTCCTCACAGCAGTTAATGCAGCTTAACTTCAGGAGGGGGGAAGGGGCATTGTTTGGAATCATTAACTGGTCTTTGGCACCATCTGTGGACAGAGAAACTTGAAGGATTATTGAAAGATGAGAATCTGCTCATTTAGCAGAGGTGGCTCTAAAATTTTCTGGGGCCAGAATCAAGGGGGCCTTAATATAGTCATATAATTATATATATATATATATATATATATATATATATATATATATATATATATATATATATATATATATATATATATATATATGCATCTGGTTTGATGTAAAATTATTCTGGGCATTGTTGTGCAAAAATGGGCTAAATAGAGCCACCTGCTTCATTCACCTGCTATATTGACAAGCCCTAGTATAAGATTTGACCTACAAGAATGAACATTGTGTGCCTGATGCATCTGACTAAAAAAGTCTTGGCACCATGCTCTAATACCACAAAAATGTCCTGTATTTTCAATTGAATGTGCATTTTTATGACTATTTTGGTAATTTCCAGGAGTCATATGTAAACAAGCACCTCCAAGACATTAGGTCAAATTCTTCTCACTTTTTTTGTGTACAATCTACATATGTTTCCCAAGCTAAACTGCAAAATGTACTTCTTTGTACCAGATCATCACCACACATTGTGGTAATGTGGTCACACTGTGGTCTTTGTTACACACTTCTGTGGGAAAAAAGGGGGTATTCCTGCAAGAAACATTTTATTTTTTGTGGGTCATTATGGTTATGAGTTCAGAAAAAGATCATTCATTCCCTGTTTGTGTAAAGCTTAAGGCTGTAAGGCTGTAACTAGTTTGTTTGATACAGAAAAGGCAAGATTGTGTGCATTGCATATTCCTGGCACAAAGGAAATTTAAAAGTGTAGAAAAAAACTTTTGTATTGACCATAACAGAAAAATAATAATGAAAAAATTGGCTTAAAAAG